>MBAC02002699.1:0-19361 GCA_001712635.2 Nothophytophthora sp. Chile5 | reverse complement strand
CAGGGTTCTTGACATTCTGGAAAGCAGCAGGGAGCGAGATGATCTTCTGTACGGTCGATGCAAAACGAACGCGGTAGTAGTCCCAGTCGAGGATCGTACGAATGTCGAAGTCCTGGAGGTGCGGGTCTTTCAGCCATTTCTTCAGGAAATGCCGCTTCACCGCGTCCTCCGTTGCGAAGATCGCGGTTGGGATGGCACGCTCCGTCACCTTTTCGCCGTACGGACGCGCCGCAATGATCATTTTACAGGTCAGACCCTTGTCTTTGATCATATCTTCCCCAAGGAACTCGCCCAATCGCTTCGCAGTGGTGATAGACGTCGATTTCTGGCCAGCGTACTCCTCCAGCTTGCCAGACATACTCTTGTTTTCCGTAATCAGCGCCATGAGCTCTTCGTCGTCCATCGACTTGCCCTTGGTGTCAATCACATCCAGCCAACGGTTCGCGCACTTTGCAACAGATGCGTAGCATTCTTCCAGATTGTCACCATCCAGGAAGCACTCGAACACTTGCGACTGGAACGCCTTGATGAGCTGCAGTTCACCACGTCGCTTGAGCTCGAAGCCTTTCAATTCTGCGAGCGAGTGGTCAAAGTTAAACACCGCATAGCGCTTTTTCAGGAGTTTACCTTCTTCCGTCGACGCAGGGAGCACCATGGCCTTGTACGGGCCGTCCACTTCGAACAAAATCGAGCACTCTTGGTGCGTCTTGTACTTCCCCGTCGCGGGGTCAAGTTCATGGTACTGCGGGTTCGTGAACTTAGCGTGCACGTCTGCGTTCAGCATCACGCACGGGTACGAAATGCTCCTCGAACTGCCATCTTTCAGCTTGAACGAGAACGTTTCGGGGAAAGATGCGGGGAGAATGGCCCAAATGCCGTCGGTATCCAGTTCCAATGGTCGACCAATCTGTTCCACCAGCTCACGAGCACCGGTGATGATGTTGGAGCCCGTGTGAGTCACAATCCCAGCCATTTCCATGGAATGCCAGCGCGCTCCTTTCCGCATGACATACCCGTAGAAGGAATTCAAGATACACTTGTGCGCCAGCTGCAATGAGTCGTACACCAAGCACTTGTTTTGCGCCTCAATCTTTGCCAGCAAGTCCTTCGCTTCCGCCGCCTGGGACACTTTCTTCTTCCACGTCTTCGTGAGCCCCTTATATTCGTAACGACGATCTCGGAACGCGCGCACCGTGTTCACATAGAAGGGGTTCTCGCGCA
This sequence comes from Nothophytophthora sp. Chile5, assembly GCA_001712635.2. Classification (NCBI taxonomy): domain Eukaryota; phylum Oomycota; class Peronosporomycetes; order Peronosporales; family Peronosporaceae; genus Nothophytophthora; species Nothophytophthora sp. Chile5. The sequence goes on along the minus strand of MBAC02002699.1, from coordinate 18,140 downwards.
TACAGACAGTCGCGGCTCGCTTCTGCTCTTCCGTGATCTTCGTTTTCTTGTACACACTGGAGCAGTAGGACTTAAAGCGTTGCTTCAACAACTGCTCTTGTCTATCAGTATGCAGTTGTGCGAAGGGGACTGTGGGAACCGGGGCGTTCCCGTTGGCGCCTCTCGCCTTGTCTGCGCCAGCCACCACGTGCTCAGGAGGGAAATTCTCGTATTCGATTTGAGTCTTGATGGAGTAGTACTCCGGACGCGTCGCAGGGTAGAAGTCTCCGCGCCATACCCACTCCATTTCACGTTGACATGACGCATCTTGTTGCTTGATTGCAGCTCGACCGCACTCGGTGTTAAATGCACAAGCAGCACAGTCCGCTTCGTTGACAATGGCACACGGCTGCAGCCGATTGGTAAGGATGATGTTCGGGTACATGGCGGCCACATCCAGATGGTAAATCAACGGCTTTTCCTTCCGGTTCGGTCGCTCGCGGAGCCCAACAAGTCGGTCGACGATGTCCTTTTTCACTTCATCGTAGTTCGCGACGCGGTCAACGGGCACGTTCATCTCGATCTCGAGCGAGAAACGCAGATCCCGGTCGATGTTATCGATCAACTGCTGGAAAGCGCTCGGTACCACCTGGAAATCGTAAGAGAAATCGGCACGGAAGACGCCAGACTCCAAACACTCCACGTGACCACCGACGTATGTCTCGTTCTCGACCAGGTGGCCCTTGTAGAACTTTTCTTCGTGGGCAGAGCTTTGTTTATTCGGGCAAATGATGTTGCCTTCGAAGGCTTCAACCATGAGCAAAGCTTCACAAAGCGTGCCGGAGCCTTTTCGCAGCACATCCTCGGAGCCCAGAGGGATGATCGTACACAGCGAGAACACGAACAGATGCACGTACTTATCGTACAGGTAGAACGTGGCGACGGCATCGGAGACCGAATACGATGCCATCTTCAGCGGTTCATCGTGCGCCAACGCGACCATATCTTCTGCGTCCACCTCCACCGGATCATACCCCAGCTTGTATTTGGTCACGGCTTTCAAGCCTTGGCTTCCCTGAGGCAGGTAGGAGTCACGTTTCACCCAGCAGAATGCGTCCAAATGAACGCTGGAACGACCTCGATACTCGCCACTTCGGATGTCCAAGGAGATGCCAATCTCGTGCGCCATGTTGATGCCGTGGATCTGAGCTCGCGTCTCAATGAACGGCCAGTCAAAGAAATCTCCGTTATAAGTGACGAAGATGTGCGGTTGCTCGTCCACCACATGCTCAAAGAAGCGCTTGATGAGCTGCTCCTCATTCGGCTCATTGAACACGATGAACGGGCCTGGGTAGCTCTCTTTGGGCGTGTACTCGAAGTCATTGATCTCCTCGGACACGAACTCACGGTTCACGATCAGGTATCCTTGTCGGTCGATCATGTACGAGATCATGTAGATCTGGTCCACCTGTGCATCTGGGAACTTAAGCGGGGCCTTAGTACACTCGATATCGAAGGCACACACCACCGGCTCAGCCTTGTCTACCATGTCTTTTTGGCGCGTCACGTCAGATGGCGCGTACGGCGTCGTGGGGTCGTACGTCACGTGATACCAGGCGCCCACACGGATATCCAAGTCGATCGCCACGCGCATCGTGTATGGCACGTCATACTCCCGCAGCTCCAACAGCGCCGACTCGCTCTCGTCCGTGCCCGCGCTCTTCCCACCATCACCAGCGCCACCTCCAAACAGTAGATCATCTTCCGTCACTTGCTCCCGCGCTTGACCCTGCATCTCGTACGCTTGACGAGCCTGTTGCCGCTCTTGGTTGCGCGCCACAAGCGGTGCCAGCTCCTTCTTGACCGTCATGAGGTCGGAAACCGTCGCGAAGCTCAACTTCACGTACAACGCTTTCTTGCCGTTCAAATGGTCGGCCATATCCAGGTCTTCACGGAACACGCGCTCAGCCTTGGCCACGAGCCCTTCGAACTTACGCAGACAGTACGCAATGACCTCCTGCGACCGGTTCGGCTCGGACCGCACGTAGAAGTAGGGCTGGTAGATCACACGTGTCTTGAACGCCTGTCCATCCTGCTCAAGGAAGTACAACTCCAGTCCGCTCACCTCGAACTTGCCCTCGGCCGGGTCGGGAAGCGTGCACGCGCGCAGGTTCAGCAGCCAGCCCAACCTGGCGTGGTCCTCGCCCTCCTCAGCCCCAGGCTGCTCCTTGCGCGCCTCCTCTTCCTGCTCCAGCAGATCTGGTAGCAAGTGGAAGCCGAACTTCTTATCCAACTCATCGCCTTTCTGCAGCGCGTACTGTTTGGCTTCCGTCATGCCGCGACCGCCGCGCGCACCTTGCGCGTTGGCCCGCGCGCCCTGCGAGTTCCGCGCCCATGCGGAGCCGCCACCGCGACTCGAAGGTCCGCGACGGTACGGATTCCGTTGCGAGTTGCCGCCGCCGTACTGTTGTCCGCGTCGCTCCGCCATGTGGATGGTGGGAAGCGCCACTTTGCGGTTTCCGCGCCAACTTTGGAAATGGCGGGAGGCTGACAGCGCGGGTTGAACCTTTGGGAATTGATTTTGCGAGTGGTTTTTAAGGATATCAGAGTATGGAGGATACTAGTATACTTAAAGAAGACGAGTTAGCGCTGGTTGAAGTGGCATCGCAGGTATTGTTGCGTTGAGTTGAAGGCAAAATGGATAGTTAGTGAGACGCATGCACCAATATGGAGAGCATTGGAAAGTGCATTCATGGAGTACAGAGTGATGGTCGTGTGGTTTTTGGCGCCATCTGACGATAGTGACGTTTGAGCTCTGCAAAATAGTGAAATAGTGACATTCAGATGTGTGAAGCGACGTCGACAGATCGACGAAGTCAAAGCCAAAGCTCTCGTCGTGGAATCTATGACATGGATCGGTGCATCAGTCATGTAGCTGCATGGCTGTGTCGTTTCTATTATACGTTACCTCGAAGCTTCCTCCACAACCCCAGCACCTGGCCACTGCTCGCACTCGATCCCAATCCGTCGGCATCCACTTCGCATCAAACAACACCGCATGGCCGGACGTCCGTCACGCTCACTTCGTCAGCTTGCGCTTTTTGGTGGGCTCTTCCAGGGTCTCGAAGTACTTGATGGAGTCCTTGGGGTTCGCCGTCATGCCCTTCTTGCCCTTCTTCCAGTTGGCGGGGCACACGTCGCCGTGCTCCTCGTGGAACTGGAAGGCCTCGATGAGACGCAGCACCTCGTCCACGTTGCGGCCGATGGGCAGGTCGTTGATCGTGATCTGGCGCAGGATCCCCTCCTTGTCGATGATGAACAGCCCGCGGAAGGCCACGCCCACCTCCTCGCCATCCTCCACGGTCACTTGGTACTTGGTGACCACATCCTTGGCCACATCCGCCACCAACGGGATGTTCATCTCGCCCAAACCGCCCTTCTTACGCGGCGTGTTGATCCACGCCAAGTGCGCGAACTTGGAGTCCACGGAGCAGCCGATCACCTGCGTGTTGAGCTTCTTGAACTCCTCCACGCGGTCGCTGAAGGCGCAGATCTCGGTGGGACACACGAACGTGAAGTCCATCGGGTAGAAGAAAAGCACCACGTACTTCCCCTTGTAGTCCGACAACGAGATGCTCTTGAACTCGCCGTCCACCACGGCGTCGGCCGTGAACTCGGGCGCGGCCTTGCGGATCGTCAGCACCATAGCTTTAGCTGGGGAGGGAGGGTGACTGGAGGGATGAAGGGATGGAGGGGTGACTCTTCAGCAGGCGCCGGCAAATCTTGAACTGAGCCGTTGCTGGATCGGACGGACTGCAACGGCAAAGCGCGCCAAAGGTTCAAAGCCCCGTTGAAACGGATGGTGCGAAGTGACCATCGATTTTAACGGGGAAGGTTGACGAAGGGTCGGACGGCCCTGCTGTCCGACCAGTGTACTGGTTTGAGTGATGTGAGATATTACGACGTCAGCGTAATTACGACGTATTTTACGAAACCCGGAAATATTTCTCTTTTTACGAGAAATACCTACCAGGTAGTCATAACCGGCGGAAGAACCCCACACCGAAGAAGCTTCACAACAAGAAGCCAAAGCAGCAACAGCACGAAGCAAGCGGGAGCTAAAGCCGCCGAGTAGCCATGTCGTTCAGCTTCTTCTCGGTGGTCAACGCCATCAAGGACAAGGTACGCGTCTCAGCTCTCTGCCTATGCCGTTAGCTGTTTAAGATTGTGGCAGTGGCGGTCGTTGCGTCGGGCTTTCGCCTGCGATCTAAGGCTAATGCCATGCTTCTCTCCTCAATCGTTAGTCGGCGGAAGCCATGACCACACTGACCTCCGACCTCCAGGACTTCTCAGCCATCGTCCAAGAGGTAAGCATGTGGAAATGCTCCGTTTTAATGGGCCCTGGGTCGTTTAAACCGTGGTAACAACGGCGGTCACTGCCTAAAATGGACGTGAACTAACGTTATGGTCGATCAGGACGTGGCGGAACTGTCGAAGACCGTGCGGCAGAGCGTCCAGGAGCGTCGGCTGAGTGTGGAGCGGTCGGAAACTACGGAAGAAGCTGCGGAAGACCAGACAGCCGAAGATTCCGCGAAGGATAGGGCCGAAGACAGCACGATCAAGGCTTCCGAGCCTTCAGCAAATGCTGAGGAGCAGAGTGCTGGTACCGGAGACCCCCTGACGGCCCTGAAGAACTCGCTGTTCTCCTTCGATGTGAGCAGTACATTGGGCTCGCTCAATTCTGTGGGGAGTTCTGTGGGCAGTAAGCTGGGATCTCTCAACGTTGGCAGCAGTTTGGGGTCGTTGGAAGCCATGGGTTCCAAGCTTCTGAACTCGGCGGACACCTTCCTAGGCACGCTGGCGGGGGATACGGTATACGAAGATGAAGATGTGGATGAGAGTGCACTAAGTGCGCGGCGATTCCGTCTTTTGGCGCTTCAAGAAGACTCGGAGACGTACATTGACCCGCCATTGGACGCCGAAACGTTCCAGAAGTGGAAGCTGGCCACGACTGCCGCCGAAATGGCTGAGATCCAGGCTGATGTGTTGGAGCATTACCCTACGGTAGGCGCCAAGTTCACGGAGCTGGTGCCTTCTGTGGTCGAAGGGGAGGTGTTCTGGGCTCATTACATCTACAAGGCGTCGTTGCTGGCGGCGCAGGAGAAGCGTGGCGCTGATTTGCTGGAACATGGTGCGTTGCTTAAGCGGGAGACGAGAGAAGGTTGTGACAAAGGGGTGGTGATGCAGAGTGTTGCTAACATTTGATGGCGCGGTTTGTTCTGCTCAGCTTTGAACGATAGCGAGGAGGAAATCGGCTGGGATGTGGACTCGCCTCGAGCCAAAGAGGACGAACACAAGTTCTTCCCGGACGACGAGTCTAAGGAGGAAGAGAAGGTGCCGGCTGTTAGTGCTACCTCTACTGCGCCTTCTACCTCGATCCCACAGCCAGGGAACTCGTCGAGTGATGGCGAGAGCTGGATTGAATTGGACGAGCGGAAGGAGTCGACTTCTTCAGGTGCGTCATCGAACCCAAAGGAGCCGACCAGCTCCCTCGCAGACTTGAAGCTGGACGAAGCAGACGAGGAAGGCGCCGCGGGTGAAGACGACTCCCTGGATTGGGGTGACGACGATGAGCTCGCCGCTCCGGTCGCTGCTTCCTCGGAGACCAAGGTGCCCGAAGTGACGGCGAAAACGCACGAGGAAGGCGCCAAGCACGGTGAGGACTGGGGCGAGTGGGACTAAGCGGAGGATTCTCGACCTACTCGTCAAGTCTCACCAACGCAAGCACTTCCAGCATTGGCAGGCCACCCCAAGCACTCGGCCCCCACCCCGCCCACCCCCACTTCTTCGATCGTAGAAGCTGTTCTGGTGCGGTGCTACTTGCCACGTCGTCATTCGTCTGCAGTCACGTCTCCATCTTACACGCTCAACTTCCACCTTGTCTTTTTCGCTTTTGCTTCTTCCGAGTGACGTTTTGCTCTTTGCGCCATTCGATCGGCAGATGGAGGCAAAGGCCCGTGTCCATAACTTATTCGTTCGAAGGAAGGTGCGCCAATACATCACCAACAGCCTGGTTCTCTCACTTGTCCCTCTTTTCTGCTATAGTTCGTCAAAGAGCGAGCGGACTCCATTCGAAATCACTGATCGACATTGGATTCCATCCTGCTCCGTTGACCTGGAAACCCGCGTATTTGCTGCTGCTTGGGGCGTGATTAGATGGCCCTGACGTGGTTTCGAGCCTGCATCGGGATGAAGCTGGTGAGGTGCAGGTCTCAGCTGCTGTTCATGGAGCTTCATAGCGCAATGAGCCACCACTTTATGCGGTTTCCAGCGTTTCCGCCACGCCGCGAACTCGAGTCGACAGTCCTCAACGAACCGCTCGTCGTCCATGGGAATATACAGCGCAGAAGCCGCACAGATCTCGCGCTGGAGCGTCTCGAAGCAGTTCTTATAGCCACCGTCGATGAGATACAACTCCGGGTAGAACAGCTCCGGGTACCGGTCGGCATTCAGTTTCCGGTCCAGATTCCGCACGTGACGCAGCATTTTAGGAGCACGGTTTGCTGAAAATTCACAGAAGAAGATGAGAGCGGTGTGTGTGGAGTTCTCCATCGCCGATGGACCGAAGAACTGCTCTTCCATCGTATCTGGGTCGCATAAAGGACTAGCACCGACCAGACTGCCGCCTTGGAACTCGAATGGGAATCGGCAATCCAGGAGTTTGAACCCATCGAGCTGCGTCTTGAACGCGCCTTGAAGCAACTTAGTCACAGTGTGAGGTGAAATGACGTTGAGATCGGGATGGCGACTGGACTGAACAGTCGGAAGCACTAACTGATGCGGTAGTGGTGCGGTTTCCATGGCTCTGATAGTCAATTCCGAGGTATGAGAGCGGTCTAGCAATGGCACCGATACTGGAGGAGGCGGGAGCTTCTCAGACAGGAAGACCGATTGACTGGATAATGCGCGTTTCAGCTTCACGTCCACATGATCGTCAGTTTCCAGGCCAGTAGTCTTCGAACTGTTGGGAGGATTTGTATATGGAATACAGCCATGATGTCCCAATAGTGGCGGTGAAGACTGCCCTTCGTGAAGTCCACGTTTCCACTTCTTACGGATCACCCGGGTCTCGCGACTCGAATAGGAGGCTGGCGAGAGAATCAGACCAGCATTACTGCCTCCTGCAGCGGCACGTTTCCGGTCTTGACTCATCGGCGGTCTATTAACACCAGCCTCATTGGTCAAAGAGGGCTGCTTCGTGACGTCTTGCTGCCTTGAAACTGCCTCAATGGGGCTTGAGGCCACTGCCAGACGCTCTGCAAACTGACGGAATCCAATTGGAGTCTTCGGAGCTGTAGGTTGGTGGTGAACGGTCTTCTCCGTCTGCTTCGTCGTTGTCATAACGGTTGAAATCGAAGAACTCAATGAATTCGAGGTTTGGACGTCTTCTCCCCCTCCATTAAGGACACAATCTGCACCGCCAGCATCGAAAATGGCTCGCGGTGCGCGCCGATTAGTGGTTCGCGGCCTCCTCGGCCCGCGGACGCCAGTGTATTGCTGTTCCCGTAGTCGCCGTGACGTGCTCGACGTTCTTTGCAAGTTCTTCGACTCGTTCTGCTCGCTCTTCTGACGCTGTGAAGACGGAGAGAACGGCGGAGTGGACAGAACAAGCTGATCGGACAGCAGAGGCGTCAGATGCGCACCGGAGCGCTGTGGCCGCTTCGTCGCGCTCGCAGCAGCAGGCGGCAGACCGCCGTCCATTATGGCGGATGACGCTTTTGGCGGGAGACGGGCGACGGAACTGACCGCGCCACATCAATTTGGGATTGATGTTGATGTTTGCCACACTAAATCGTGTGAATAGGAATCGAATTACTACTCCCATGGATACATATATTCATGCGAGTAGTAGTACTACTTCAAACTACTAAGCTATCATCATTGATTCTCCCCCGACGATTAATATCCCCTGCGCCGAGCCATGCCTCATACTCCGGGTCGCATGCACTCCCTTGCTTAGTTTGCCGCCGCCGCATTTCCACCGGGAACGGGCACCTCTCCATAAGACAATTCACGGTGTATACATGCATACCTCATGGACGTACATGTGACTCAGTTCCTTGCAACCTCGAAGCTCCTCAGGTAGCTCAGGTAAATATCGGTTGGTAAGCTGCAGTGCTTCGAGAGTCCCCATTGTTGCCAGTTGCGCCACTTTGTCCGTCACATTCTTGGGCTGGAGCCACTCAACGTAAGTCTTTGGGGCGATATCTCCGTCAATCAGCGTCAGGCAGGGACACTGTGTCAACGCGCCAGTCTCCAAAATCGTCCATCGATGAGCGTTAACGACACACTCCGGATGCTTTCGACACGCGATCGCCGACGTTCGCATGCTTTCCACCACGAAAATGAGTAAAAACACGACAAAAAGACAGCTGAAATCCGGTGACGCTTCGGGTATATGGAGGTCCGTCGTTCTCGGGAACTCGTGATCATCTCCGCCACGTTGTAGAGTCGGTAGGAGAAGACGAGGTTCACTCCTACTTGAGTGAAGAAGTCCATTGTGGACATGATCCGGAGCCATTTTAAGCTTTCGTGGACAACAGAAGTTTGTACCGGATCCGCGATAATACTGGCTTGGTGTTCAAACCACCCGGCTGGGAAGACAGCGAGGTTGATGGCGAACTTCGCACGGTCAAAGTTGAAGTTGGAGATGCAATAGAGGATCACGAGCGTCGGATATCCGACGGCGATCAGGAAGTCGAAGCTGAAGCGTAGTTTTAACCAAATTAACAGTAAAACAGGGAAAAGCGTCGATAAAACCGCTGAAACTCGTGATAAAAGAAAAAAGAACGAGGCACGTACAGGATGTCAACGAGCACTTCGGCGATTCCGAGACGTTCACAAGGTACGAACATCATCACGGCACACGAAATGGCATTCATCGCCACGATGGTCGTGAAAAGCGCCACTAAAACCGCAGGAGCGCCAGCTTCCAGGATTTGAAACAGCAGAACCGTCTCAATCGCCAAGTCCGCCAGTTTGATCCAGACGCTCTATAGTAGAAACGGCAACACAAAGGCCAGAAAGCAGTTAGTACTTAAGCATTAGCAATATAATAGTAACAGACCCGTCAAAGTGATACGTACAGCCATTTTCCTTGTCGGACTGTCGTTTTGAATGAACTTCGCCACGAATTTCGCGGCTAAAGACAGTACTCGGCACCTCGATCGACTGGTGGCAGCCATTTCCACGCTGTGCTTCATACTTTCCACTACATCGCGCACTTGGAAGGATGCTGTGGCTTGTTGGATGCGATGTGGCTTGATAAACACCAGCTTGAGGAGAAGAGAGACATACCCAAGCCCAACGACCGAAAGGCCCAGTACCGCAAGCCACTTTAGAGTCGTAGAAGTGTCCACAATGAGCCAGAAGGAGCCGTTGTCAAAGCTTTCAGTGCCCATGACGAGATTCACGGTCGGATTTGGAGCGATAGTCAGCAGAATGAGCCAGATCGTCCAAACTAGGCATTCGCAAGCCACTAGTGCAAGCCCAAGCAGCAGCAGCAATTCTTTTCGTCTTCGTGTTTGGTTGGAAACAGCGCGATAGCCTGCAGTTCCATCACTTGAGCTGGGTGAGGGATGCACCTTTTCGTGCGGGGTGAGCGCTTGAGCTAGCTCCACGAGCCTTAAGCCAACGCCGCTCTTCGATCCAGACGCGCTCTTCTTTGATCGCGGTGAGACGTGGGAGGACTTGTTGCTGTCATCAACACAGCAGTTCATTCAGACCGGAGGAAAAGCGAAAAGAACCGCTGCAAGTGATCGGAGGTGCTTTCTGCCGTGGCCTCAAGCTCGGAGACGAACTGAGGAATCGACAGTTATCAAACCCGTGAGAGGTAGCCTTATTATAGAAGGGCTGCTACTCCGAATAACCAAGTCGGTTTCGGCAACTACCGTGGATATATCGGGCTGATGACGACTGCTCTCGCGTTCTGTCGGCATCGAGTGGACTGCTCACTGCAGTGTGGCCAGCCATCTGTCTTGTGTGATGCATTTGCTTCCAATTTCCCACTGACCAGCTAGGAGCTGGCACGACACACGATGAAGCAGCAGTGCCCGGACAAAGCCGACGTCGAGGTCCAGGAGTTCTCGACCCCATCCACAGTCAAAGCGGACAGGTCCTTACCCTTTAGCGCTCCCGGCTCGGCATCGGCGAAAACCTGTTGGCCTGGGTTGCAGGAAAGCCTCCAGTGGCAAGGGACGAAGGTGCTTCCAGCACCATTTACCAATGCTATGGAGTCTGACAGCACCAAAACCTACCAGACCGACGGAAATTCGCAGCAACAACGTGGTCCCGGCGGAGCGGTGACGCTGAAAGTGACGCTTGGCACTGTGCTCTGCGTCTGTTTAGCATGGACTTTATGCCTCGGCGTGCTGACTGTCGCGCCTAACGCAGCTGTGAACCGCATCATGGACACGGAGAGCTTCGACGACGGTGCCTTCTGGTTGATCGTGGACACGCCATCTCCCCTTCGGTGGATTGCCGTCTTCGGTCTATCGAGCGTCGGTCTCGGCTATGCCTTCGTTCTCTTCATCCTGATCTTCAAACGACCACGCGTCATGCAAGGCCCGGCAGCACCCCAGCGGACAGTCAATTTTGTGAAAGCGCGTGCTGAAAAGATTGTAGCAGATGCAGCCACAGATCGAAAGGCGTGCCAGATCGCCACTTCCGCTGCGAAGCTGGCGGTCAATCTATCCCAAGGTGGCACTCCCGCCCGAAAACGACTAGTACGTCGTTAGAGGGCGAGAGAATGCACGTGTCCATGGGCTTGTCCGATGCTAATCAACCGTTTCTGCATTGCTACAGAACTTTTGCTTGAAGATCGGCGATTTAGTGATTGGCACAGGACTGGTATTACAGGCCCTCGAAGCCGGGATGCCAGTGCCACTGGTGGGCATATTGACTGCGACTGTTGCCACGTACTCCGTTGCCTCCATTGTCACAATGTTCCTTCCGTTCGAACGAATCGGGTTGGTCGAAGAGCTGATCGATATGTTGTAAGTGACACCATTAGATCTTTCCTTCATACGTCACCTCGCTAACAGTCTGTGGGTATTCATGGCTACTTTGATCGATGATCCGCCAGCTTCGACTTCCTCATTGCGGTGGGATACCCGATGCTCGTGCTCAACTACTGTCTCTCCACTTTCACGTTTGACCGCGTAAAGATGGCCATCAATCTCGCAGTGTTCCCACCCGGCAAGTTTGATCGGATGACAAGCGTGATCGCTGACCCCGTGCAGATCGACGTCATCCACAAGAGCTTGGATTCAGTGCGTATTATGTCCACGATGGAGTTTTTCACGCGAGTGGGAGTCAATCTCCTCTTCTGCTTCCGACTCTATCGCATCGTAGGTCTAATCCGAGGCCCCACAGAGCATCAGCGATCCAGCGTCTACCCCAAGCGCAATCGCGCATCCGTCACCTTTTTCTTCCTGTTCGTGGTGCTTTTGGTCGTCGTCGTGGAGGAGGGCATACGGACATCCACGATTGCATGTCAACCTCACCCCGAGTGCGTGGTAAAAGCGCATCGATGGACGACCTTGGAGAGCGACTCGCTGACTCAATGCCCATGCTTGACACTGATTGACGTCGATCTGGCTCCGAAAACCTACGCCGATTGGATACAGCCGAAGAATGTGACTGATAAGGTGGCTCAACTAGCAGCGACGGGAGATCTCCAGACGATTCAACTGATCAACCGCTACTTGCCAATCTTTCCAGAGGAGCTGCGACGTTGCCGGGGAATGATCCATCTGTGAGTGTGCTGGATGGCTGGGTGTGCCTCATTAACGATATATCTAACGCTGTGACCTCTACTTTGGCCTAGGTCACTGATCTATACGCACACAGCGACGATGCCTGGCTGGGTCAAGGAGTTGACGCAGCTCCACTATCTGTACGTCCGCCCTCAGATGATTGCAGCGTTTGTGTTTGATCCATTCTGCACGCTCATCCGTTCGGCGTCGGTGATTACTGACCATTCGGCGATTGATTTGGGGGATTATTTGCCGATCTAGCCACGTCGAAGGCACCACATCCTCATCTCTTGAGTCCCTACCAAGTGACCTGTTCGACGATATGAAGGCACTCACGTTCATTCACTTGGGCGGACACGCTGGTCTCCAGCGTCTTCCGTCATTCGAAGGCCTCACAAACCTCAAGTCGTTCAGTTTGGCTATACTCTTGTCCCTCGTTGAGTTGCCGACCTTTGACAAGCTGCAGCATCTCGAACGTCTGGTAATGTCCAGTCTAGTCCGTCTCGACAATCTGCCAGACTTTGCACCGCTCAAGAAGCTCACTGCGCTCACAATAGCCGACTCCGGTCCTTGGTGCTGCAATGGATTCCGAGGTGATTGTGACTTAAGCGACCCATTGTGTGGGACCCGTCCACTGTGGGGGACACCAGCCGCCTCTTGTTTGCCTACGAATCGGACGGACAAACGACCGACAGCTGCAACACTCGCAGCACTCGACACCTTCAAGGCCAGGGTTTGTGGAAAGCCGCTTCTCCCGGGGGCAGTTGATCCATCGCCGACAGAAGCTGGCATCGCTCAATGCAATGGCACGCTGTACAAACAGTGCGAGATGCCGGGGTATCCGGAAGCCATGTGCTACAACGCAAGGTATATGGCCATTGCCTGTTCAGTGAACCCTTTTCCGATCGAGATGCGACGGCGCCAGATCCGACAGGGCGTTGGTGACGCTTGCCACCCAGAGTACGAAGCGTGGCTTGGGTGTCAGTGAAAGAACGGAAATGTATGAAATATGTATCTTCGAAGCACATCTTCCGATTCTGTTCGAGTTGAATCCAGCCTATTAGGCGTGTTCTTAAGAACCCAAGCAGCTCGTTCGATCCAAGACTCCATCGTTGCAGAGCTTCCTGAGGCGCCGTTAGATGGCCGTGATCATTCGCGTGATTCTTGTACTTGCAGCAAAGACCGTTCCCTCTTTTTCCGACTGCAATCAGTGGCATCCGAGCCACGCTTCGTACTCTAGATGGCATGCGTCTCCAACTCCCTGTTGAATCTGGCGTCGCCGCATCTCAATGGGGAAGGGACTCACAGAGCAAGTGATCCCCATGAGCCTTGCGTTGTAGCACATGGCTTCCGGATACCCCGGCACGTCACATTGTTTGTAGAGCATGCCGTTGCATTGGTCCATCGCGGCTTCAGTGGGTAACCCATCCATCGAACTCGGAAGGAACATCTCTCTGCACACACTTGCAGTAAACTTGTATATCACTGCAAGCGTGGCAGCCGTAGCGCGTTTCTCGGTGCGGTTAGCGGGCAGACAAGAGGCCGCCGGGGTCCTCCACAGTGGATGCACCCCACACATGGGATTGGTCAAGTCACACTCGCCCAGGAATCCATTGCAGCACCAGGTGCCGCGGTCGATTGACGTGAGCGACGTGAGCTGTGTGAGCGCTCCCAAGTCCGGCAGACTGTCGATACTAGCCAAGCTGACCATCACCAAGCGTTCGAGATGTTGCTGATGGTCGAACGCCGGCAAATCAGCAAGAGAAACGAGCGCAGCAATGGTGAGCGCCTTGAGGTTCGTGAGACCATTAAACGAGGGAAGTCTCTGGAGACGAAAGTGGCCGCCCAAGAACAGGAAGGTGAGTTCCGCCATGTCATCGAACAGGCCGTCGGGCAGTGAAGTCAATGATGAGAAGCTGGTACCCTCGACATGGCTAAGCAGTAAATGACACAGAAAACCCCGTCGAAGCGGATACGTCAATAACTCCGTGATCGCTCTCCCCAAACAAAACCATCCAGTGGACGGTAGGTAGGCCGGCGATCTTACAAGTATTGGAGCTTCGTGAACTCCTTCACCCAAGCAGGCATCGTCTCGGTATGCGTATATACTAGCGACCTGACCAATGCAACGCAGAAGCACAGCGCCACACCATTAGATACTTGGCCAACGCGCCATTGAGCAGAGCCCCCAGCGATCTCACAGATGGGTCATTCCGTCGCAGTGTTGCAATTCCACTGGCAAGGCTGACAAGTAGCGGTTGATCAACTGGATCGTCTGGAGATCTCCCGTTGCCGCAAGTTGAGCCACCTTGTCAGTCACATTCTTCGGCTGCATCCACTCAGCGTAGGTCTTGGAACCGACGTCAACGTCAATCAGCGTCAAGCATGGGCATTGAGTCAGCGAGTCGCTCTCCAAGGTCGTCCATCGATGCGCTTTTACCACGCACTCCGTATGCAGTTGGCACGCCAGCGTGGACGTCCGCATGCTCTCCTCCACCCAGATGTTCAGGAGAACCACGAACAGGAAGAAGAAGGTGACGGACATCCAATTGCGTTTGGGGTATGAGCTGGACCGCTGATGCTCTGTGGGGCCTCGGACTAGACCCACCACGCGATAGAGTCGGAGGCAGAAGAGAAGATTAACCCCCACTCGCGTGAAAAACTCCATCGTGGACATAATACGCAGCGACTTCAAGCTCTTGTGAATGACGTCGACCTGCACGGGGTCAGCGATCACGCTTGCCACCCGCTCGAACCTGCCGGGTGGGAAAACCGCGAGGTTGATGGCCATCTTTGCGCGGTCAAATGTGAAAGTGGAGAGGCAGTAGCTAAGCACCAGCATGGGATATCCAACGGCCATGAGGAAGTCGAAGCTGGCAGATCATAGATCAACAATATCAGTGAATGATCGCAAACTGCGAACACGGTGGGAGTATACGAAGGGCCAGGAAACGTGAGGGACCACGTACAATGTATCGACCAGGTCTTCAACCAATCCGATCCGGTCGAATGGAATGAACGTGATAATAGCAGATGTGAGGGAATTCGCCGCAACGATCACCGTCAAGGCCCACACCAATACGGCAGGCGTTCCTGCTTCAAGCGTCTGGAACAAAAGTGCGGTGCCAATCACTAAATCGCCGATCTTCAAGCAAAAGTTCTGTATCCGTGCACAAGAATCGGGTGATTAGTATGGATCAAGGCCACGAGAACGTGCGCTGTGTCACTGTGAATCGACGTACCACTCGTTTCCGCACGGGGCTGTCACCTTGGGCTACAAACACAGCCAGTTTGGCAACGGAAGACGTGATCCTGCTCGTCTGTGGATCTCTGGCTGCACTTTCGATACGCGCTTTTGCCGATGCGAAGGTGCCAATAGATTGTTGGGAAGCTGCTGGGTCTTGCATTAAGCGTGCTCGCTTGGCCACCAGCTTGAAGAGAACGAAGGCGTAACCGAGACCGACAATCGACAGTCCGAAGGCAGCAACCCAACGGAGGGGGAGCGGCGTGTCCACAATCAGCCAGAAGGCGCCGTCGTCGAAGTTCTCCGTGTTCATGAGTCGGTTCACAGCCGCATTGGGTGTCACCGTCAAGACGACGAGCCCCAGCGTCCATGCCAGACAGATACAGAGCCCAGCGCCAAGTATCACCTTGAGCTTGGCAGATCCTGCAGCTCCCCCTTGTTGGCGTTGCTTCCCATCGATCTTTGCAGGTTTGACGCTGTCAACGCCCGTGGTGCTCTCAACTGGAGCAGGAACCACTTTCTTCTTCTGCAAGACCTTCGCAAGCTTCGGGGTAGGAACGACAGAGGCCCAGATGGCTCGTGGTTCCGGTGGCAGAGAACGCTTCGTTGCTGGAGCCGAGAACTGCTGGACCTCGCCGTCAGTGTCGTCCCAGTCCATTTTTTTCATCGAGATCGTCGTCTTCAGCGGTTGTCGGCACACTTGTTTATGCGGCCTCCGTTTCCGTTGCTGCAGCGCGGTGCCCCTGCCAGAGCGGGAACTATACTTGGAACGGTCGTATAGTCAACGAAACCAACTCTGCTCGGCTTGGAAGCAGTCTTCGGGCTTTTCCGTTGTGCCCACCGCAGTTGTGAACTCCACGATAAACATACCGAGCCTGCGGCGGTTGGATTTGGCTGATCGAGGAGACGCCACGTCCACTGCGTCGAATGGCAGTCTCGATTGACGCGAAGAACTCCATCGTGGACATGCTTCGAAGCGACTTGAAGCTCTGGTGGATGATGTGTGTTTGCACTGGATTGGCAATGATATCAGTGAATGACTGTAAACAGTGAACACGGTGATTGGAATTTGCGCGCAGACTCTGGCACTGGCTGACACGGAGTCGGTAGTGCTTCTTCCCCGCATTCTGGAACATGTGAACGCACAGGTCGCTTACAATACTAGACGGTGAGTTCGACGACATACATCCCAATTTAAACTTGTCTTCGATATACACACGATGGTCGCCGAAACTAACTCATGACGGCGCGACACGAGCTAACACCATGAACAAGAAATCAAAACCTCTCTATTATCGTTCAAGGCGTCAGTCCGAAAGTTGTCCTCCCTTGTAGTCCCAGCTCTTTTCGTGCCATGCGGATGAAGGACGTGACGATCGCCGTGCTAGCCGCGCTGCTGGGGAAACTTGGCGCGAGCGCTGCCTTCTATGTGCCAGGGGCGGAACCCAACTCCTGGGCGGCCAGCGAGACCGTGCGGTTGAACGTGAACCAGTTCTGCCAGCCTGCGGCCCTGAACGAGCAACAGAAGAACCTGGGCGAGACCATCGTTAACTCGCTCTACAATATACAAATGGAGAAGGACAAGCGATGTCAGGTGCTGTGTAAGCCCTTGACGTACTCGTCCGAGCAGTCTCAGGCCTTCATCGACGTGATAAAGGACGAGTACTACGTGCAGTGGGTGGTGGACAACCTGCCCGTGCTCTATCGCGACCCCACGTACTTGCAGCAGGCTGGGTCTTTCAAGGTTGGTTTCCCCGTGGGCGAAGTGGACGTAGACGGCAAGTACTTGCTGTACAACCACGTGCGTATCATTGTGTCGGTGAACTCGGACCCGCACGTCGAAGAGGACGACGGTGTGCCCAAGTGGCGCATCGTAGCCTTCGAGGTCGTGCCCACGTCCATCAAGCATAACTTCGAGAACGAGCCGATGGCTGGCCAAGAACTGGACTCCGCTACGTGCGGCAAGTTCGTCAACATCGAGAAGGTTTCCCAAGGCAACTACCAGTACTTGAGCCCGGAGGGCAATACCACCGTGCTGTACACCTACAACGTGCAGTTCGTCAAGTCGGATGTTGCATGGGAGGAGCGCTGGGACCGCGTCAGCAGCATCAAGAGCGCGAACGACCAGATTCACTTTTCCAACAATCAATCAGTTGGGGCAAATGAGTGTGGATTGCCACTTCGGGGCGTGGAGTGGTGGGCTTGACAAAGGAAGAAAATCTTCGACTGAGCTAAACCTAGCGTGAGCGGCCTGCGATTTCCTTCTCTGATTGGGAAAACGGGGGTTTCCCTTCTTCACCTTCCATCTTTTCAGATTTCCGGCTCGAGGAAACCGACCACTTTCCAACAATCAATCAGTTGGGGCAAATGAGTGTGGATTGCCACTTCGGGGCGTGGAGTGGTGGCACCCCACAAGTAGAATCACCGGTCCACGAGTCGGAGTGGCTTCGAGATGAGGCGTTCGTTGATTTTCTCATCGATAGCTGTACCTGGTGAGCGGACTGGCCTGCAGTCGACACCATTCAGCACATCAGCCGGGAGAGATCGGCCGTGCCTTCAGCGGTAAGGACTGGATATGCCTCGAAGGCATTAGAGAGCCACCGTCCAAGCACCTTGATCACGAGTTTGTCGGCTCCGGCATTTAGCAGCGTGGTAGCACCCCCAATCCGAATCGAGTGGGTTGAAAACCTGTCCGGGTCTAAGCCTTGTCGTTGGGCAGCCTTCTTAATTACAGCGGCCGCCTCGGTGGATGTAATTCCTCCTGCTGACCCTGTTGATAGCGCTGGATCGTGACTGCTTGTTCCAAAAGTTGCCGCGGCTTTCATGATCCACCGTGCGGCTCTCACCGGGCAGATGAGGTCGTCTCCGGACCTGTTGTGATATCGGTTCTCTTCTCGGCCGTATTGGTTGTTCTTGGCACCCAATAACTTGACACCAACCGTATGAGCTTTTCGAGGCGTTACATGCGCACCGGTATCGTCAAAGAAGCCGATATGGCCGAGTTGCAGAATGTACCCGTGATGCTTGCGCCCGATGAATAAATATTCTGAACGCCGTAGCAGAAAGAAGTAGGCAAGTAGGATCCCACCCCACAGTAGCTG
>MBAC02002695.1:0-12655 GCA_001712635.2 Nothophytophthora sp. Chile5 | reverse complement strand
AGGAAGAGTTCGTGCATGAACTGCGTGCGTACCTCCGTGAGCATCTTCCGCTGCATATGGTGCCTCAGGCGCTCCGTGTCATGGCGCACTGGCCGCGTACGCCCAACGGGAAGGTGGATCTCCGCTCTCTCGCCGCCTCCACCGACGGTAGCAACAGTGCTGACCCTCTTCGCGTCGAATCCTCTGCATCCGGAACGTCGTCAAGCGGTGATGCCGCCACGATGACCGTACAGCTCGCGACGGATATCCTGCGCCAAGTGTGGGCGCATGCGCTCGGACTGGAGATCCTCGCTGATGCCGACGGAGAGGCTACTGAGAGCGACGAAGAGCGGCTCATGTCATGGTCGTTCTTCGAGTTGGGCGGCGATTCGTTGGCCGCCATCCGTGCCATGGCGCTTGCACAGGCACGCGGGTTGCCATTGGCACTGGACCAGTTTTTCCGCTGCGCCTCTCTGCCGGACATGGCGCGTAGCGTTGCTTCCTCCTCGCTCGACCTTCGAGAGTGGACGTCACAGACGCTGGTGCCGCTCAATTGGGCCAAGACGACGCCGTCCGCGTCGGTGCAGGCCTTGTTCCTGTTCCACGACGCCGATGGCACGGTATGGAAGCTGTTAGAGCTGGCGCGGCGGCTACCGTTCCCGGTGATTGGTGTTCAGGCCACTGTCGCCACCAGCAACGGCACCTGCAATGGTCTTGTCTCCACCGAAGTCAGACCATCAAGCGTGGAGCAGCTCGCCGAGTCTTACTGGACGGCGATCCGCGAGCGCCAGCGTAAGGGACCGTACGCGCTTGGAGGGTTCTCCTTCGGCTGCCGCGTAGCTCACGAGGTGGCGCGGCTCGCAGTGCGTGAGGGTCACACGCTGTTCCCGGTCACACTGCTGGATGGACTTCCCTTTGAACTACCGACAGCGCAGCAAAACTCTCCAGACAACACCAAGCAGAAGGAGGCAGCTCGCTGCCAGGTCGAGCAGTACGCGGTGGAAGCCTTCGATGGTGGCGACTCGCTGTTGAGGCAATTGGGAGTGAATTACCGCACCCATTGCGCAATGGAGGAGAGCTATCAGCCGTATTCCGTCACAGAAGCCACCGTTTCGAGCCCCGAACCGCACGTTTGGCTGCAGGCCGAGCTGTACAAAACGCGACGCTGGCACGAAGACGTCTCACAATTCCGCTTGCTCGGCGTGGACGTTGCTACGGTCGCCGCCGTTCCAAACTGCACGCATCTAACGATGCTGCGGCACCCGAGCGTCGAGCTGGTGGCAAGGAAGATCCGGGAGAGCTTCGCCAGACACGAGATGCAAAATGCACCAAAATGCACCAAAATGCATGACCATAGACAACTAAACTACTACGATTAGTACTACTAAGCACGTGTAAATAGCGATGACACATAAGACATGATTGTTCCACCCACGATTATCACCCACCGTGTTCCTGACCATTTGCACCATGTCAACAGCATCATGAGTTCAATGTAGCCGAGCGCTTCATGCAGTTTACCTGGCGATATCACAACTTGTCTCGGTCTCTACCAGTTTCCCTGTTTACAGTTTGGACTTGGGGTCCGCAGCGACGCGGCTCTTCTTCTCCATCTTCTTGGACCAGCCCTCGAGCGTCTCACGGGGCATAACCGGCTCCTTGAAGAGGTAGTGGCCGCCGTCCACAATGAGCACGTCGCCCGACACGAAGTTGCCGACGGGCGACACGAGGTACAGCACAGCAGCCGCGATGTCCGTCTTGGCGCCGACGCGGCCCACGGGGACGTTTCTCTTCATGAATTCGTTCCGTTGCTCAGGGTCCACATCGCCTCCGAGCTTTGCGGTGCCCGTGGTGTCGGCGATGGGGCCAGGGGCCACGCCGGTCACGCGGATACCGAACTGACCCCACTCCAACGCCAGCGAGCGCGTGATGCTGTCCACGGCTGCCTTGGCGGCTGACGCATGCACTTGGTACCACGTGGCGGGCTTCTGCAGCGTGGCAGTGATGTTCACGATGCGTCCGTCGCCGCTGCTCTTTAGTGGCTCAAAAGAAGCACGCGACATGTTGAAGGTGCCCACCGCGTCAATGTCCATCACCGTGCGGAAGGCGTTCGTGGACATCTTCTCGGCCAGCGCCAGGAAGTTGCCGGCCGCTGAGTTCACCAGCACGTCCAGCTTGCCGAAACGCGCCACCACTTGCGCCACCGCGCGATCCGCACTCTCTGCGGAGCGCACGTCGCCCGTCACAAACATGAAAGAGTTTTGGGGCACTCCCCTCGCGCGCATCAGGTCCATGGTGCTCTGTAGCGCCGTCTCCCGACGTCCCATGACCGCCACCTTGGCGCCGTACTCGGCCAGCGTGAGCGCGATCTCCTGGCCGATGCCAGAGCCGCCGCCGGTTACGAGCACCACGCGGCCGGCGCACGCGTCGCGGCGGAACACACGCTGGACGCTAGCAGAGTCCATGAGCGGCGTGGATAGCTGGGGACGGAGGGGGAAAGCGCCTTGGACCTTTGTGGTTGAACTTGTCAAATGCGGAATGCCGAATGATGGAACGGCAACCTTCAACCTGCCGATCTGTTGATGCGACAGGATACCGGTGCTTAAACCGGTATTTGCGGTTGACGAAACCTTTGCGCGTTGCGGAAACGATACCGTTTTTACCGCGGGAAGCTACCGGTATCCGTTGGTACCAAAACCGGCATATTTTGACTCGTGCCACACTATTTCCGTGTCCTTGCACCACCGACTCGGTTGCAACGCCTTTGCTGGCGGGTCGCTCACAGTGGATGGTGACGAGGTTTGTACCGCACGCTGCCCCCACATGCTTCATCACCCAAACATCCGCGGCGATCGCTGAAACGTTCAGCGAGCCAAAGTGTCTGGACGCGAAGTGATCGAGCGAGCGAAGTGAGTTAGTTCCCTGGCGGCTTAGTCACCCCCTTGCCCCCCGCCCGCCTCCTCCTCCGCCCTCGCGTCCGTTGTGGCTTCATCTCATTCACCCTCTTTCCATCTCTCGCGCTCGATCTCCACCAGTTGAGCAGCTACGATGAGTGTGGTGGCAGCGCAGCAGCAGAAGAACTACCTGGTGGACAAGAAGCCCTACTTTAAGCACTTCTACCCCAAGGATGTGGCCATCCTGGCGGTGCGGTCTGCGGCCATGCAGGGACTCATGGTCTTCAACGCCTACGTGGCGTCGCTGGAGCTGGAGGGCTCCGACGACGAGGACTCGAGCGAGGTCGATTTCGACGACGAGGACGCTACTGCCGAGGACAAGAAGGAGTTCACGCCTCCGTCTATGGACGAGTTCTCGCTCGCCTGCACCAAGTCCTTTAGCAAGTCGCTGAGCATCACCACCTACGTGCGCTCGCTCGAGGAAGTGGCGCTGGCCTTCTTCCGCCCGCAGGTCGTCAGCAAGCTGATCAAAGGTATGCGAAACCAGTCTCCGAGGATCTGACTTGTCTCGCAAGCGTTGGCATGACGGGGTGGCTAATGATGTCTGAATGCTGATTTAATGCAGACATTTCCAAGTCGGCAACCCGCAAGTACGCTCGCACGTCCAGTCGGTTCACGGCCGCAGCGCTGATGATCAAGACGGGCATGCGCGCGAACATGCTGAGCCACCTCGCCATCTTCCTGGTTGAAGAGGTAGGCTATTTGTCAAGTTGGTCTGGGCCCTTGTCTTCCTTCTGTTCAAGGATATCGCGCTTGGCACATCGACTCACGGATCAATTGCTCATTGTTGCTGTCGTTGCCTTGAACAGACTCAGCAGATCGTGCTCATTTTGTACCGCCGCTTCACGTCCAGGAAAGGTGGCAAGAAGGCGAACAAGAGCCTACGGTCTGCCCAAGAGGATGCCGAGAGCAGCAGCAGCGAGGAGGAGGACAACACGCTCGCCACCTTCATGGCGGCGACCGGTCGCAACGCTTCGCGCTCGGCTTTGGCGGTCATCACGGGCGGCGTGGGCGCCGCCGTCGGCACCATCATCCGGCCAGGTCTCGGCACCATGATCGGCGGTACGCTGGGCGACACCATCGCGTACGTTTTGTAGGGGCGGCCGATCGATCAATTCAGGGCAAACGAACCCGGCCGCTGGCTAGACAAAGGAACGAACCACGTAGCCGCGAGCAAGATGTACCAGACACAATCAACAGAGGGGGCTACCGTATCTTGTCCACCAGCCGGCAGCTCTTCCCTTGCCGCTGGAGGGACATTGCAAGACGTCTGTGAATGAATGATCGTGCTGCCGGTATGCAGATGAAGCAACGACGCCATGCTGTTGGCATCTCTTCCGCTGTCTCGGCTTGCGCGCCAAAATGGCGCAAACATTGCGTGTACTGCAACTGAACCTTTCCAGTGTGGTCTTCTTTTTTTCATCGACGTTTCGTATTAGCCTGTGCGCGTCTCCGCAGAAAACCAGTTGAGAGTCGAGGATTTGCTCACAGTACCGGTAGTTTTGGCGTAATGCACAACTTAAATCGAGATGCGCGACAACCGACCTTGTGAAAATTTCGCTCGGTTCTTCGCGAAGCTGAAGTTTTGTCAATCCGGTCGCCTGTCCGCAAGACCCTTTCGTCTAGCCTATCCATATCCTAGGTACATATTCGCCTCATCAGAGGTTTCTCAACCCGTTCAATCTCATTCTGTAACGCCGATAAATGCATTTTACGAGGTTTAATCGTCGGTAATTTACGGTTTTGTCCGCTGGAAAGCGGAAAATAAAGAGTGACGCCTGTCGGCCGGTCTTGAACAGCAGAAGAGAGGAGAAGAGCGCACACGCTGCCGTCTGTCCGTGCGTCTGTCGGCCTGGTTACCTAGCGAACCACCTCGTTCGAAGCGCTCCCCCGCGACCCCCTCACCGCGTCACGCCCCGTCTCGCCCTCTCCGCTGTCTTTGGCTGCTTGGGAGTGAGGGACGCCGCAGTAGACGAAGCATTCCGCGCGAGAAGAAGCTGATGACCACATCGCCGAGCAGGTACATGGAGACGGTCTCGCTGAACGACGACGCGCCTTCGACCTCCTCGACGCCTTCGTCGTCCACGGTGCTGGATGTGGCCAGTCTGGAGGCGCAATTCGCGCCGCCTGCGGTCCTGAAACTGGCGAAAGACGCGACCACGTCGCCCGAGATGGCGCTGCCGGTGTCCGAGAGCGACAGCGACGACGATGGCGAGGATCAGGACGCGGCCAAGGTGACGTTCTCGGCCGCTCAGACCAACGGCCACAACAATAGGAAGAGCTCGGACGACGCTGTGGTGGTGGAGGTGGGCGTAGGACAGAAGGGCGCCGGCTCGACCAACGGCTTCAGTCACAAGAACGGCAGTCAACAACAACATACGCTGCCTCCGCTGCGCGTACAGACCCAGAAAGTGCCGGTGGAGGAGCGGGACTACGTCGACCCGACGCTGTTCTCGCCTGAGGTGTCGCGCCACGCCATGGAGGTGGCGCATCGCCGCGCCAAGGTCGTCGCAAACGAGGTGAAGGAGATGATCGAGCTGGACGGCGAGCTGGTAGGTCCGAGTGCGACAGCAAAGGCCAAATTGTCTCCGGCAGATGCGGTCGGCATCATCAGCGGCGCCTTCGCGAGTTCTCTTCAGCGCGCCAAACAAATAGTGAAGCCTGGCTCCACGGAGTACGATCTGCTGGCTGGATCGTCGCCTTCCGCGGGCCTCTCGAAGCTGGAGGACCTGGACACGGACGGTGACGGACTGCAGCTCTCGCCGGACGCCTCGCGCGGCGACGGCAAGCATTTCCGCTCGCCCAAGCTGCGGCCAGCGCTCAAACGCATCTCAGCGTACTCATCGGCGGTGCTCGAGCCGGAGAAGAAGAGCTCAAGCAGTCGGCAGCTCAAGAAGAAGGGCATCTTGTGGCACGAGGACGTACTGGATGCGGACGAAGAGTTCTACGAAGACGACGACGATGAGCAAGAGACCCACGCGCTGATGAGCATGGGGGAAGGAGACGGCAGCAACAAATCCCGACCGCCGCTGCTGAACTACAGCAACCGGAACGATGGACAGCTCACTCCTCGTAGCAAGAAGAAGCGCAAAAAGCTGGTCAAGTCGATGATGCGGCGACTCACACCGCGCGAGAAGGAGGAGCTCTACCGCCAGCGACCCGACCTGATGATCGTGCCCAACTGGGCGCAGAAGTACCGCGAGGAACTGGCGGGCGAGGAGTCCACGCGCTGGAGCGCTTGGCTGCTCGGCCTCATCTCGGTGCTGGCTGTTCTGCTGCTGGTGCTCATCTTTCTCATCGCTCGGCAGCACGCGGCCGCGGCCGAGTCGTAGTCGAGCTCAGTCCAGTGAGCCACATTAGACACGAGAGACCGGACCACAGGAGGGATGGATGGCAAGGGTCTGCTCCCATTTTGCTGCTTTTTGTTCTGCTTGGTGGCCTTCCAGCGTTGACGGAGACAGCGGAGCTACTGGTTCGCCAGCAGGACGCAACTACGAACTGCATTCCATAATATTTACTGGGACGCCAGTGCGTTTTACTTCCGATCGCTTCCTCGTGTTCAGATGCTGAGGTCGAGTGTGTCGCTGCAGGAGCTAAAGGGATTAAAGCGCACGCCGCAAGACGGGCTTTGCGATCAAACTAGCAAGAAAATTACGCGCGTGGTGTATTTGTTCTTGTGGGAGTATGAATCTGACGCCACGTAGCGAATGCGGTCAGTGCGGAGAACACCAGGAAGCCGAAGGCGACGAACACGGTCTGTCGTCGCGCCTCGGAACGCGAGGCGCTCCTTGCGCGCGCGTATCTCCCGCCTTGCGTCGCTTTCCTCCCCCTGCTCATTCCCCCCGACCTGGTCGCCATTCCTGTTCCTTCCGTTGCTACGCGCACGCCCTCCGTATTTCAGGACGCTCCATGCGGACGCACTTAGTGGCCGCCGTGGTTGAACGTGCCGTTCTCGCGCTGCCAGTACTTGCTCTTCTCTTTGTCCTCCTGGCTGGCGCCACGCGTGGGCAGGATGCCGCACACGACGAACGAGATCCTGTCGCCAATGGAAACAGCAAAGAAACGCAGAGAAACATCAGAACCAACACCGCCAGCAGCTCTTCAAGTGGAGGTCGACGAGGCGGCGCTGGATTGGACGCGAGCACGTACGCGCCACCGATGAGGAAGGGCTGGAACAGCGGGCGCTTGGACTCATGGATCACGAACTGCTTGAAGGGCATCTTGTGCCATCTCAGGACCTTCTGGGCGGCAACCATCGTGGCTAATGCGTTCGGCTCGAGCTCTTCCTGGCGATGGCGACGACTGTTGTGGCGGTCGATGCGGAAGAGCGGCGGAGAGCGCTCGAAAAAAAGGGGGAGCAAGCCGTGGCATCCACAAATGAAGCCTGCGAAAAATGATACCCGCTACAACTGCATTCACGAGTTGGTGCAACATTGCTGGAATACCTGTGAAAAGGTATATATTCGGACTTTGGTGGAGTGAAGCGGTGCTGCTGGAAGAGCTGAAGTGCTTGGGCGCCAAAGTGTTTGACATGCCTCCTCTCTAGCAAGATGATGGCGAAGCCAGCAAGTCTGCGCCGCCTACTACATGCAGTGGCGTTCAATACAGGCATGCACGTGCATCCTGTGTTGTCTACCGCAACGTAGCTGCAGCAATACAGGAGCGTCTTCATAGCTGATAGCAAAGGCGGCTTGTACACAGCTCTACTCAGCATGAAGAGCAAGTGTCTTGGCGACTTGAGTAACCCGCAAAGTTGTAACTCAACCCATCAGCATAGCCTCGAATGCCACAGAGCTTGCATACCATTCTCCCTGGAAGCGATGTGCGTTCCTAGACCTAGAAGCGCGAGCACCTTGCTGACGTCGCTGTACCCTTTTCGATGCGTGTCACCTGGTTGGGCATTTAATGCAGCTAGCCCAGACAGCAACCCAATTGTCGCCTAGAAAAGCAGAACGATGGAGAGTCCGCCTCGAAGCGAACACCTCGCAGAATGACAAAAACGAGGACGCTGGAAAACCTTTGTTTCACCGGAAGAACAGACGCGCGAGTCCATTTACGGATGATTAGCGGAATCAGACGATCAAGCTGGCTGGAGCGGGTCTAGAATAGGACTTTGCAGCGCTTGCTAAAGCGCCACTTAGTAGTCGGCCTCTCCGCCAAACATGTCCATGCCGCCGCCCAGGTCCTGCAACGAGCAACGCAATCAATCGCATTCACAAAAAACACAGACAGACAACCAATCGTTAGACCTCCGTTCCCCTGCACGAGCCAGCCTGTTCCAGTCGCAGCCACTTACAGCCTCCTCCTCCTCCTCCTTCTTCTCCTCCTCCTTGGGGGCCTCCTCCGCACCACCGGCAGCAGCACCAGGGGCGCCCGCAGCAGCGCCGCCCGACGACGGGCCGCCCGCGGCGATCAGCTCCAGGATCTTGCCCTCCTTGGACAGCAGACCAGCGAACAGCGCCGGCCAGTACGGCTCCACCTCGTTGTTGGACGCGTGCAGGATGTGGTGGATGGCGTCGGCCGTGATCTCCGCCTCTCCGTCGAAGAGGATCATGGAGGCGTACGAGACGCACAGTTCATCGTGCTGTTCCTTGGTGATCGTCGACATTCTTCCGCTTTTTGTGCTTTAGCTTTCGGCAAATAAATGCCCCGCGACGGCCCCGGTGCCGCCCGCCGTCGGGCTATTGGTTGGCGGCGAGCCGCTTTTGCCGAGCAGCTCCGGCTAAGTCCGATCTCCCCGGTTTTCTACCGGTATGCCTCATCACAAATAGAAGGGGGTAATTACGCAATCGCATCGCGTCCATCTCGTAAAAACAAAGTGGTGAGTGCTGGTGAAGTGACAATATTCAGATTAGCAGGCTCCCTTCTGCTGTTGACTCTATTTGAAACATCCAGAGCAACCTATGCGATGCAGAGAGTATATCCAATTTGGAAGGCTCAACGCGGCTACAAATCGTAATTCCGCTTACTCGCGTGTCTACATTGAACCGTTTACCTCTTCTGTGCCGCCTACTTCCGCAAGTAACGCTCGAATGACAACGCAAAATTTCAAATCTCGAGGTTCGAATTGAAGCGCGCAAGTGCCCGCCCCGCCAAATCGGAAACGCGGCATCAGCAGCGAGAAAGCGCAGGAAGATGCGGCGCGCGAGTGGCAGTAGCGACGGCAGCAGGCCTTCCGGCAAGTGGGCGGCGCGCGCGTCGTTCAACCCGTTCGCAGCGTCATCTGCTCCGCCGTCTCTCGGCTCCAACGACGCAGAAACGACAGAGCTATTGAGCGCTAAACCCAACGAAGACGACAACGATGGAAAGGAGAACCGCTCCCCGCAAGTCGGGCGCAAGTGGGACCATCCAAACGTGACCATGAGACGTGGGAGCCATCGGCCGATTAATGTGGACGACTTGATGCCCTCCGGCGCAGATATCGACAGCGGGGCGACCTCCACACTGCTTGGGAAGCGGCCGATGCCCTCGAAGGACGCCTCCCAACAGCGCAGGCGTTTTCTCGATACAAACAGCGAGGATACCGATGCCGTGGCCGCCAGCGCCACCCGCGACCCGGTGATCGTCGCCAACGTGTTGACGCACTTTGAAGCTCGGGCCCGCGAGCTGCATGGCCGTTCATCGGTTCCCGCTAATGACGAAGCTGGCCAGGAAGACTCGACGTTGGTAGTGAACGACTTCACGCGTGTGGCGCAGTTATACTTCGGCTCCGTGGCATTGGGCGAGCGCAAGAGTCTGAAACTCACGCTGGAGAACCCCAGCGAATTGGGCAACGCACGCATCAAGTACGAGGGCTACGCAGTCCTGCGCAACGAAGACGAGTCGGGCGTTCCGCAGGCGAAAACTCGGTTCAAGTGCGATCTCCACGTGTGTGTCGTCGACGCGCTCAAGTCCGTGACGCTGCGCGTCACGTTCGAGCCGCTGGCTGTCGACGTCGGCCGCGAGGTCACCGCCACGCTCAAGTTCACGGTCAATGACCGGTTCAAACTGCAGTGTCGAGCCACCGGTTCGGGGACGCCGCGTGTTGCGTTGAGTTCCAAGTTCGGGCGGCGTCGCCAGTCGCAGGCTTCGCCCGTGAAGAACGCAGTCGACACGCTCGTGGTGGCTGTCGATACCAGGAAAGAAACTCAGAGACCAAGTGCTAAAACTGCAGTCGCCGTTCCACAGTCGACGGCTGAGGCGGTAGCAGCCAGACACACGGCGTTCACGATATCGAGCGCCATTCCGCCGATTGATCGTGAGCTGCAGCAAGAGCAGAGACCTGCAGCCAGCCCAAAGGTGGGAGGTAAACGACGTAAGTCGTTGACGATCGAGTTCACGCCGCCGAAGAATCTGCAGAAGAGGCGGAAGAGCGAGCAACGTGCGAGTGCAGTGAAGACTCGGACGCCTCGGAAGAGCTTGAGCAATGGACAAGAGTCGTCCGGCCTGCAGTCTTCCGCGAAGAAACCGTTCGTTGGTTCCTGGTGGAAGCAGCGACAAGAGGTCTACGATGAGAACTGGATGGCCAAACAGGCCGAGGGTTTCACCAAGTGGATGAACTACGTGCTCATGGACGGCACTGCCCAGCGTCTAAGCGGTGGCGACGCAGAGAGCAGCAATGAGGACCCAACTGGAAGGACAAGACGCAGGTTTGACTTCTCATCGCTGCGTGTTCTGTCTCAAAAGCGGATGGAGTCTGGCTGGGCTCAAGCGGCCGTGGAGCTGTACCACTCGCCGAGTATGGACGACATCCTGTTCGATCTCCAGGAAGAGATCAACAGCAAGAAGCTGCTTTTCCGCGCCGACCGCCCCGTGTACGCTGACATTGGCCTCCAGGAGGAGCTCATCAGGCTGTTGAACAATTACCATCCTGTGTGGCTCTGCTTGGGTCTGCGTGCAGTTCTTGGACATCAAGTGATGAAGGAGGAGAAGTGCTCGTTGCGGAACGTTTTCAGCGCCACTGCGACTGGAAAGGCCAGTCGAGGGAAGAAGGAGGACCAGAAGATGCCGCGTGTGTTGCGCCGCATTATCCTGAGGCATCTGATCAAGGATTCGCGAGTCGCCCGGAACTTCCGTTTGGTCAAGAACCTCAAGACGCCTCTCGATGGCTCCACTGCCGACCGGAATGATGGCGGCAATGCGTTCAAGAACACAAAGAAGAACATCAACGGACGTGAGTACTTCGACTCGTTGACCGAGACGTTCATGCTCAAGTTCTTCATGCTGGTGCTCTTCCTGGACCGCGCCATCGAGCACAAGCCTGCCAAGTTCCCGCATTTCCCGTGTCTCTTCCGAATTGCCCCCACCATCGGAACAACTGCAGCGAGTGCTGGTCAACAAGGCAACAAAGACGACACTGAGGAGGAGCTGAAGGTGAAGAACTCCCAGGTGCTGGTGACGGAGTTCTGCCGGTTCTTCCTGGCCAGCGAAGGACGCATCGACAAGCATCTGAAGCAGTTGGGCTACGTCCTCAAGCACGAGCAGACGGCGCTGGACGAGATCGATCTGGAGATCAAGAACTGGGAAGTGGACTTACGCGATGGCATCCGTCTGGCCAAGCTCATGGAAGCGTTGACGGCCTCCCCTTCTTCGAGCCAAGAGGGAGCAATTGTGCCGCAACCTAAGGGTCTGGCCAGCTTCTTGCGCGTGCCTGCTCTGTCCCGACTGCAGAAAGTGCACAACGTGGAGATTTGTCTTCATTTTCTGCAGGATAAGTGCGGCTCGGACGTGCTTGCCAGCCTCAAGAGCAGCAGTGGCATGGGAGACCTCAAGCCAGCGAGAGATCGACGACTCAGTGGACGTGTCCGTGTGTCATCGTCGGGTTTTGCGGGGTTGCGCAGCAAAGTGGACGAGAAACTGGTGGAAAACCTGGCGAAGGACGTTGTGAATGGGCATCGCGAGAAGACGCTGGCGTTGCTGTGGAAGTTGATCAGCTGCTTCCAACTCCAGTCGCTCGTGGACGCGGAGACCATGCGACGGGAGATTGCCAACGTCGTGAAGCGCATGAGCTTCCGTGCGAAGGAGTTCTTCGATCTGCAACAACGGAAGGCGCCTTTGGTCCACGCAGATGAGCACGAATGCTACGGATTGCTGCTGGAGTGGTGTCGCGCCGTCTGTGCGAACTATACCGTCGATGTGAGCGACTTCTCCGTGTCGTTTGCTGACGGGAAGGCGCTGTGTTATCTGCTGCATTACTATCACCCGATGCTGCTAACGAAGGCGGACGTGCTGCCAACGACCAGAGACCTACGACAAGGAGGAGAAGCCCAGCAAACGGACGAAAGCACGCTGCTTGCCAATGAGCAGCGGCACTTTGTGATTGTGAACGACCGCATCAAGCAGCTCGGCGAGATCCCCGTGCTGATGCCGAAGCAGTACAACACGAAGAATCCTCCCGAGGAGAAGATGGTGGTGACCTTCGTGTGCTACGTGCAGTCGCGGCTGATGGATTCGTACAGTGAGATCCACGCGGCGTCGAGACTGAAGCGCTGGTGGATGAGTCCGTTCATCCGCTTGCGGATGCGACTCAAGAAGAACAAGAGCGCGCGTGTCGTCCAGCGGTTCTGGTACACTTCGAGTCAGAAGCGGCTGGCGATTCGTCAGTGCCGGAAGCTGTTGCGGGCGGCGCGGCTCGTCAAGAGCTCAGTGCAGACATGGACAGCCAGGAAGCGCTTCAACCATGTGAAGCGCTCGGTGGTGGCGATCCAGCGAGCGTTCCGTAGCAAGAGACAGCAGCGTCTCCA
>MBAC02002685.1:0-12641 GCA_001712635.2 Nothophytophthora sp. Chile5 | reverse complement strand
GTACACCAGGTCGTCGCCCTCGCGCCGGAACTTGTCGTGCGGCTTCTGCTTGATCACGAACACGATATCTTGCGCTGGTCGGCCGGGCAGTGAGTCTCCCTCGCCCTCGAACGTCACCTTCGTGCCGTCCTTCCAGCCGGGCCTGACGTTGATCTCCAGAATCTTCTGCTCCTCGCGTAGCTGCTGCGAACTGGCGTCGTACACCTTGCGCGTGATCTTCAGCTTCTTCGTGCAGCCCGTGTACAGCTGGTCCAATGAGCACTCCAACTGCCGCTTCAACTGCTCGGCTCGAGGCTGACCGGCGCCACCAAACATGTCGTCCATACTGCGTCCGCCACGTCCCGCGCGTGCGCCAAAGCCGTTGCCGCGCATGCCGCCCATATTGCCTCCCATGTTGCCGAACATATTGGCCATGGGGTTGCGGCTCTCAGCCTCCATGGGGTTCGACGTGCCGAAGAACTGCTCGAAGATCTTGGACGCATCGTTCGATCCGAAGCTGAAGCCGCTGCCCGGGAAGCCGCTGCTCGATGTCGTGTACGTGAACCCGCCGGGCATGCCACCCATGCCGCCCATGCCACCCATGCCGCCTTGTGGCCCCTCGGGGCCTTCGGGACCAGCCGGCGCGCCCTTCAAGCCCTCTTCGCCATACATGTCGTAGATCTCGCGCTTCTTCTTGTCGGACAGTACCTCGTAGGCCTCGCCGATCTCCTGGAACTTCTTCTGCGCGCCGTCGCGGTCGTTCGGATTCTTGTCCGGGTGCCACTTGAGCGCCAGCTTGCGGTACGCCTTGCGCAGCTCGTCGTCCGTGGCTCCGCGCGCCACGTTCAAGGTCGCGTAGTAGTCCTTGCCCATGCTTAACGGCCGCGTCTTGACTTGGTTGACTTGTCTTGAGCTCTTTCAGGAGTTTTCAATAATGCGTTGAAGTGGACGGCGGCACTTTTTCCATTTGAGGAATATCGCACCCGTGATTGGCGGGTAAAATACCGAAATGTCGCGGATGGCAAGAAATCAAAAAGGTAATTTACGGTAACGATCAAGAAAACACGAGAAAATTCGAGAAGCCTTGAAAGTCAGTGATTCGCTGAAAAGAGTCTGAAAGCGGATATTGGCCAATGGAAATGCTTGGATATGAGATGGTCTGCCAAAAGTTTCAACAGCAGTAAATTACTCGCTGGATGTCGCCAAATACAATTTTCCAGCAAGGGCTATTGACACAGTCTCGACATTTCGCGCTTTGTACATACACATTCTGACAAAATCATCAGCTCAATCCCTAAGCGCCAGACGTCGCCGCCGAGGGCGTTGTGCTTCTCGAAGACGCCTCTTTCCTCCGTTGGCGCTCGTGTCGACGTAGCATCTTAATCAGCACATTCTCTTTCTGCTTGCGCATGACGCGGTAGTTGCTGGAGGGCCGCGGGTCGCGGATCGGCAGCATCATGCGGAACGACTCGGATTCTTGGTAGCTCTTGGCCACGGTGTCCGGTAGAGATCCATCGCGCCGCATGCTGCCGTACCGTGATTGCAGCCTTGTACTTTGCAGTGATTCGCTCGGGGCTTGGGAAACACAGTCACGAGAGAGCAAATCAGCACTCGTCAGTCATCCGGAACAGCTCGAGTTTGAACGCTTGGCGGCTGGAAACTCACCGCGAGAGCCGTGCTTCCGGTCGTCGGCGTCTTTCAAAGCCACCAATTTGGGTCGGCGCATGGCTTCCTGACAGCCAGAACACATTTCCTATAGTGACCAGCGAAATGCATAGTGAATGAGCATCCTTTGGACCAGAGATCGCATCCAGTCAACAGGCAGCGTACCACTTTCTCGAGGCCTCGGATCACCTTCGAACAGTGGCAGACGCTGCAGTTTGGTCATACACCACACAACAATCCAGTTCAATCAACCCTTCGTCGTCCAACTAACCGAGATGCAGATGGGCAGAGAACAACACAGACACAGATAGACGTACGTGAGGCTCTCGCGCTCCGTCTTGGACTTCTCAATGAGCGTGGCGATGGTCTTCATGCGCTGGCACTCTCTCCCCCGAATCGTGGCCAGAATGTAGTCCCCGGCGGCACTAACGGCCTCTTTGAGGCGACGCCGCTTGGTGCCTCCAGGAAGCTCCACGATCCCGCGAATAAATACGTCGACGATGTCCTGGTCCGCCTGGCAATAGAGGTAGCACACCGACATGTTGACTCGACGCACGGATTGGTCGCTAGAGCGTTCATCCGTCTCCACAGACTTGAGGAGCTGGAAGCCGAAGCGTCTGCCGGCCGTGACCAGCGTGTCCATTCGTTCCACCCAACAGAGCTGGTCGATGACGCCCGGGACGTGACCGAACTTCTCCACGAACTTGACCCCGAAGAACTCGTGCGGCTTGGCCTCCGACCGCGTTCGGAACGTGCGCACTACCCCGCAATCGAGGATGTTGCCATACTGGATAGGCGCGTTTAGCTTGACTTGCTCAGTGGAATCCGCATACAGTCCGTCCATCACGCTCTCCAGCGTGCCTGGCAGCGTGCCGCCGCCAAAAGCGCTCACCATCGTGGTGCGTAGCCGCGTGAACGAGTCGAGATTGCTGTTGGCTCCCGTGGAGCCTCTGTCTTCCGGCGATGCCACTGGCGGGAGGCTACGTGCAGATCCAGAGGAGGTCAGCACAGATCGCGCCTCCACCCGCTCCTTGTACAGATCGATGCCGCGCTCCGACTTGAGCTTGGCCCACTTGCCCGTGTCCACCACGCGACGCCGACTCCGCACAAAGTCCATGTACTGCAGCACCGTCTTGGCGATGATCTGGTCGCTGGACGCCACGAACGCGCGCAGCGACGCCGCGTCCGCGTCGCCGTCAGTGTCGTCCTCCATGCGCGCTATCTATGGAATCAATCGCCTTGTCACGGGTTCGCATGGTCATTTCCTAACGGACGGTACCGTATGATTCGTACGTAGGAGCATGGTGAAAAAAGATGAAGGCTACAGAGACCATCACTCTGACGGGTCGTTGGCTTCTGACAAAAGTTGGAAAGACCCGTCTGGACCGTCACAACGAAATCAATTTGTTCTGAGTATGTGAGCAGAACCCATGGGTCGTAATGTGCCGGGTTTGAAAACCCATCAACCTGTGACGTTTGAGGCTGCTGCACCCTAACCTTCTCGTTTGATTTCTGCGTTGCTGCGTTGCAGCCATACTATTGCGCAATTATTCTATCAAGTACGAGGCTAGTTCTGACATTCTTGAAACAAAATGCAAAAACACGTTGGGTCAAATTGTAAATCAACCTATCTATTTAGCCATATCGGTAAATAGACAAAGCGATTGCCTTCCTCGCTCCATCACAGGGATCGATCAAGCATCAGAAGGCAGAAGGGAAGAGCGTCATGGAGTTCGGCTGGACCGAGAGTTCCTGTACGTATCTGCTCATATCCGCCGCTATAGGCAGCTGTGCTCAGCGCCGGCCGCTTACTCTGCATCGCGGGACGCGCGAGCTCCTCCTACACCCGTTTGCGGATCGCTGATGCATCTACTTTGTCCGTGAACTGGTCGTTTCTTTCGTGCAGATTCCGAGGGGTACGCTACGAGTCCAGGGCGTCTTCGCCTGACTTGGCTTACGCTGCTACTCTCCTATGCTCCTTAACACTCAATGTTAACGTCCGAGTGTGTCCGTCCATTGCGTAGCTATGGAGACGAGACTACGGCGCTAACGGGCGAGAACAAGCCGCGCATCCTGCTTATGGGATTGCGAAGGTATGGATCAGCTTGTACTTGTCCTGGCCAGGGGGGCAAACACACTTACGTGGGTTTGGTTGACTGTGACAGGAGCGGCAAGTCGAGCATCCAGCGCGTGGTGTTCCACAAGATGTCGCCGCACGAGACGCTGTTCCTGGAAGGCACCAACAGTCTGGACATCAAGTACATTGCCAACAACTCGTTCGTGCAGTTCCAGATCTGGGATTTCCCTGGGGACTACGACTTTAAAGGTGCAACGGCAACCCAGTTCCTTGTGTTGAGCTATTCACCACTAACTGAAGAGGTTTGGCTGCCATGGCAGACGACCTGGTGTACGGCGGACAACTCGTGAACGAGGAGATGATCTTCGGCAACTGCGGCTCCATCGTGTTCATCATCGACGCCCAGGATGAGCCGTACGCTGAGGCGCTTGCCCGACTGCACGACACCGTCACTCGCGCCCACCGGTACAACCCAGACATCCTCTTCGAGGTGTTCATCCACAAGGTGGACGGCGACCTCTTCCTCTCGGACGACCACAAGATTGGTGCGTCACCCAACATCAACCTTCTTCTGAAGGAGTTCACAGATTGAGCTCACTCTTTGTGGCGCTTTCAGATTGCCAGCGGGAGATCCAGCAGCAGATCATGGACGAGATCAACGACGGGGAGCTGGACATCCACATGAGCTTCTACCTCACGAGCATCTACGACCACAGCATCTTTGAGGCCTTCAGTAAGGTGGTGCAGAAGCTGATCCCGCAACTACCGACGCTGGAGAATCTGCTCAACATCCTCATCACGGTGGGTCTTGTCTTCTGGTTGGTACCATCTATCGTAGAGGTTGGAAGGGAGACTCACGTCCACTGGGCATTGACGACAGAGCTGCAACATGGAGAAATCGTTCCTGTTCGACGTCGTGAGCAAAGTGTACATCGCCACGGACAGCAACCCCGTGGACATGCAGTCGTACGAGCTCTGCAGTGACATGATCGACGTGGTCATCGACGTGTCCTGCATCTACGGGTACGAATCACCAGATATCACATTGCAAGAAGTTAAGGACCGGTCTCTGCATGCGAAAGTATGGCTCACCTGTCCTGCTTCGTTGGGTGATGTGGTCTCAGAATGAAAGACGATGGAGAGGGCGACAGCTTGGCCTACGATTCGCAGTCGTCGTCGGTGATCAAGCTCAACAACGGCATGGTCCTCTATCTTCGCGAAGTCAACAAGTACGTGAACCCCAATGGACCGATGTGTTGCTGTATGTTTGCCCCATTTAGTATGTGAAGCTTACCTGATTGTTTGAACGCAGCTACCTGGCACTGGTGTGTCTGCTGCGTGCCGAGAACTTTATGAAGCAGGGCATCATTGACTACAACATCGACTGTTTCAAGGCCGCCATTGGAGACGTCTTCAAGTCGCCGAAGAAACTCGAGTAGGCTTAATGGCGCACTTGGCGACTACCTCGCTCCAGTTAAGGGCCAAAGACGGCCCCAACTGGCGCCTTCCTCCTATTCAAAAGACGTGCATCGCACAGCATAACCGAGGTCGTCTTGCGTGCATTCTAACTATCGTGTTGCAATAGGTCTCCTAGCGACAGGGACTTCAATGCTCTGGGCTTACGACGCTTTCTTCAGGACGATTGCGATCACCACAATGGCCAGCAGGATGGCGACGCCGATACCCAGCAGGCAGCACATCTTCTTGCGATGCGATTTCTGGTAAGCGATGGCCTTCTGCACCTCCTGGTTGCCTTGCTCCACGTAGTTGGCCGCCGTTCGCACCTGGAAGTCGATCTGGTCCAGCAGCTCCCCTTGCTGTTCCACAAGCAGCGCCAGGTCCAGAAACATCTGATGCAGCTCGGCGACGCTCTGCTCCAAACGAAGCACGTCCTGGTATTTGTCTTGGCAGTGGAGGAACACATCGGTGATAGACTCAGCCGCGCCACCTTGGAGGATGGCGCTCTTGTAGATGGACCCGGGGTCGCCTGACCGCATGACCGCGTCGATTTCTGCCTCGGAAGCGTCAGGCTTCACGATCTGCACCTGCCGCTTCACTTTGTTCTTCATGTCGCTCTTGTACTTCTGCTGGGCCTTCTGATAGTCCTTCATGGCGTCCATGAACTTCTTGGTGAGTGTGGCACACATGTTATCCCGAATTCTGAAGCAAGGCAACGAAATAAACAGCAGTGTCAATACCCAGCAGCAGCAGAGCGCAGATCAAGCTCAAGCTCAAGCTCAAGCTCAAGCTCGACGCGAACCTCGTCTCGGACAGCGGCGTGTTCTTCTCCTTCTTCCGGTCGACCGACTCCTTCTTGAGCCTCTCGAGGAGGCCCTTCGCATGCGCCGCGAGCTTGTTGGTGGTCTCGATCACGAACGCGAGCTCGGTGCTGACGGCTGAAGGGGGCGGACGTACCGACAAGGCATGTCAGTACGCGAAGGACAGCTTCGCAAGTGTTGAAGGCCTCCCTCACCTTGCTCTTCTATGTTGGACGTCGCCAGGATAGCCTTCCCATTCAGCTCTGTTATCTGCTGCGACGCGAGGCTGAACAAGACGGGGTGAATGGATGAGAGGGAGGGAACAATGAGGCTTCGGACCATCGAAAGAGAGAAGCGACACGAGCCAATGCGCCATGAAAGGCGGACCTGATGTTGGCGAGGTCCAGCTGCATGTCCTCCACGTCCTTGAAGAACTCCTCCATGAAC
The DNA here is from genome assembly GCA_001712635.2 of Nothophytophthora sp. Chile5. NCBI lineage: Eukaryota > Oomycota > Peronosporomycetes > Peronosporales > Peronosporaceae > Nothophytophthora > Nothophytophthora sp. Chile5. Next base: position 6,215 of record MBAC02002685.1, on the reverse strand, counting down.
TTTGGCCGCACAATAGCGTGGCTGATGTGGTGGCACAAGGAAGAGCAAGCACCAGAGAGCAATTCGACAGACAGCAAGTGAGTACTTGCCACGTCCAGAATGGGCCAAGGTGGCTCGACGTCGATAGTTTGGGCAGTTTTTCACCTCTGGTCCCATCCATTCCCGAATCAGCAAAGCAATGAAGACCCGTCAGCTCAACTGAAGACAGCACACATGTCCAGAGAAGGCCCTAGGCTACGAGGTCACGCACCCCGACATTGATGGCGACCTGGTCAGGGGCCGCCGACTTGCCCTTGATCTCTGCGAGGCGATCTAGCATGATGCTCGACCACGACTGCTGCTCTCGCACTCAAGTCTCCGCGTTGCTCGGAAGTGTCGCCTGGAAGCCAGAGAGGAGAGAGAGAGAGAGCAGCAGTCTTTTCTCGGCCGGTGCATCGCATGTGAGATAGCGGCGGTTGTCTGGTTCGAGGGATTCGTGCGGCCCGATTGGGATCTCGGACGTTCGGGAAAAACCGCGCAGCTATGTATAGCGGTCACGCTGAAACCAACTAGTGACTGCAGTGGCGCCTCTCGCCATCACCGCAGTGGTCTCAAAGGCTTGGAGAGGCCGCCCTGGATGCAGGTTTCTTAGGCTCAGGAACGCCACAACAATAGCAGCCAAGCTACTTCAATGTCAGCTTTGTAGAGACCTCAAGCGAAGAGTGGACACTTGGTGCATGCAGCTTCTTGATTACCAACTCGGTGGCCGATGAGCTGCTGCTGCAACGTCAGGCAAGAGCTGGAGGTGTTGAGGACGAAAGGCTCAACGCACATGCTTGAAGTTTGCCAACCTATGTGAGCGACTTTTCCCAAATCAAATATCTTTAATTTAGCATATTTGACAGTATATTCCGTTTATTCATCAATCCAAAAGCGTCATTATCCTGCTAAAACCTTTCAAACACGATAACATTGGCTCAAATGAAGAATAGTTTTGGTTGTAAATATTTGAGGAATACCGGATTTTCATGGGATATTTAGCTCCAGTTCCAGAAACGTCCGGCTAACTTCAGAATGATGGTGAGGCTGAAGCGGAATGTTTGTGCATGCACATGTCACCGAGTCCGACCCTCGAACTCGTTGTCGGTGCTTCCAAGCGCTCACAACACAATTCACCAGCTCACACCCAAGCGAACCAGCTCTCCAACTTCAGAAGTCTCAGTCTTCCAGCCCAATGGCTCGTTCCCGTCGTTCCAGCACCTCTACGTCGTCGCGCAAGTCTGCGCCGACCTCATCCAAGGCTCCAGCGCCTGCGAAGCAGCCCGCTGCTTCCGTGCCTGCAACAACAAGCGCTCCGGCCCCCAGCGTCGGCGGAGGCTTGATGTCCACCATTGCCGAGGGCTTCGCATTCGGTACAGGCAGCTCCATCGCCCGACACGGCGTGGACGCGGTGGCGAACGCCTTCGGCGGCTCCAAGGACGAGGCTGCTCAACCTGCGGTGGCGGCTCCGACTCCAGCGTCAGCTGCCAAGACCACGAATGCTGCAGCGACGTGCACAAGCGACAACAAGGCGTTCCTGGAGTGCTTGGATCGTAACACGCACGATTTATCGGCGTGCCAATTCTACTTGGACGCGCTGAACCAGTGCAAACAATACAGCGCACAGATGTGAGCGCACTCCACACTCTCCGAGCACAAAGCGCTTGGATATGCTAGCACAGCACATACTTACACGTCAAAAACAAATGCAAACGAATAGAATCGAGGGCAATTATGCTCGACATCTCCTCCATCCTTCTGGTTATTTCGTGATGCTCGAAATCGTGGGGTTCCTGCGCCAAGACCTTGCATTCTGCCGTGATCGAGAGCTTTGGCCGCGAAGCATAATATGCTTAGTGAAGATAATATATGTACCAACTTCAAGTGCAAATCCTATGGCTCGGGTCTTTGCCCGACAAGGAGATGGAGCTGCGCGTGTTGCTGGCACTCGCCTTTGACGATCGTCACCATGCGGGACTGCGGCAGGTCTGACGCCTGTGGGTCACGTCTAGCAATGTAGCCATCTCAGCAGCAGGCACGACACTGTATATCCGATTTAGATAGTCAGCAATGCAAGCAGCCAGCACTGCACAATTGCCAGAAGGCCACGCACGCAACCCCAACGCGTCGCTTCTGCAGCTCAACAACCGCTCAGCTCCAGCCAAATGCACCGGATTGCCTGTCACCAGGATGCCAAACGCAGCGAAGTCACTCCCCATCCATTTTGGACGCGAATGAACACTATCCCGGGATGAGTGAACTACACCGGACCTTCCAGACTGGCAACGGCAACGAAGCGAATGCTTTTACGGCCATGAAGCGGAACCTGAGGTTGCTGGCTGGGCTGGTGAGGAGCCAACCCCCACAGAAATGATCCCTTGGTTCAAATCCATGCGAACCTAACGGCAAAGTACGCGCGTCCAGCTCGTCACGCCCTTCCACTCGCACTTAGCTAGCTTCTGCGCGTTCATTGGCTGACTCATTCGCATTATTCCCGTTCGGATTGGTTGAAAAGGCGGCAATAAAAAGGGGAGGAGCATGTAAATTACCGTGGGCTTCTTTTTTCTTTCGTCCAAAAGAGGGAAAAGACTTGGCGTTTGTATGGGGGCGTGGAAAAGAAGCCGCCAAGCCACAATCCACACAGTCACAGTCGCCGTCTCCGTCCGGTCAAGCCAACGCCCGCCCCTCGGAAGCCGGAAGCCGGAAGCGCCGCAAGCAAGTCTCCGTCTGGACGCTTTTCGTGCGCCAACACCGCCGCTCCTCCTGTCCATCGCGTCCGCGTGCTCCGTGCGCATCGTTCCGTGTCTTCCGCGTCTCGCGATTCGCCCGGAGAGGCGCAAAACCTACGTTGGAAGTTTTCCCGTCCATAACTTCGCGTCGTGGCTTGCGCTTCGCTCGCTGTTCCCGCCTGTCAGCGCGCTGTTCGCCGACGCTCGTGCTTCTGTCCGCACCTCCCGGCGTCCCGTCCGTCCGTCCGTGACCGCACGGAACCGCGGCCGACGTCGCCACCACGCTCGCGGACCGCAAGAGAAAGCGCGGCGACGGAGGGATGTCCCATGATGGATACTACGCCTCCTCCCGGGACGACGCGCCCCCGCCGGCCCCGCACGGAGCCTCCGCCTCTCCGTTCAGCCACCCGGCGGCACCCACCACGGTGCATGGCATGGCGGTCGCCAACGGGCTGCAGACCACGCACGTGATGCTGCCGCCGCAGCTGGAAGGCGACGGCGACCAGTTCATGGGGGATCCGTCCGCCGCGGCGGAGAACGACGGAGATGTCCCGCGCACCGGCTCGGCGCTGAACTTGGCCCAGGCCTCCGTGCTGGACATCGTGAAGGAGGCCAAGAAGGTCATCGCCACGTTCCTGCGCGAGCAGCCGTGCTACGACATCATCAAGAACAGCGGCAAGGTCGTGGTCTTCGACGTCAAGATCCCCATCAACCTCGCGTTCTTCGCGCTCGTGGAGCATGGTACGTGAATGCTGGGGCTTCAGCGCTTGAGGTGACAAGGGGAGAGGAATAACGGGACCGATTGGGGGCTCACACCTTTTGGCTCTTGGATTTATATGGGCAGACATCAAGTCGGTGCCCATCTGGGACGCCGAACAGGGAAAGTTCGTGGGCATGTTCACGGCCACGGACTTTGTCAACATCCTGCGCCACTTTTACATCCGTGGCTCGCCCATGAACGAGTTAGCAGAGCACAGCATCGCCTCCTGGCGAGGTACGCCGCCTTCGGTTGTAGTTGTGGCCTTTGGGCTGGACCTATCAGCATTGTGCTGACGAATGATGGATGGATGGATGATGTGTGTGTGTGCTAGCGATCCCTCGGTCGCTGTCGATGGCGCCGACGCGGGAGGAGATGGTGTCGGTGACGCCAGAGAACTCGCTGTACGACGCGTGCAAGATGCTTCGCGACAATAGGCTTCATAGACTGCCCGTTATAGACCCGGGTCAGAACTCGGTCTTGTCTGTCATCACGCACAGCGGGATTTTGGAATACTTGGTGGCGACCTTCCGCGAGCAGCGTCGACTGTTCGACCAGCCCATTTTCGACCTGGGTATCGGCGTCTACAGCGGCTTCGTCACCGTGCCCGAGGACATGCCGCTCATCCGCGTGCTGCACACGCTCATCGAGCGGAGAGTCTCGGCGGTGCCGATCGTCGACGCGAGCGGTACGTGGCCGGCCTCTATTTCCCCAGCGAAGTGGCGCTGGTGCTGGTTGGTTGGCTTGGTTGAGTGTGGAACGACCGGTTGTGCTGACTGCTTGCTGCTTCCTTCGTTGCACAGGCGTTGTTGTGAATATTTATTGTGTATCGAATGTCACCGTACGTGATGCTTTCAACGGGGTGGTGGTCGATGGATGGATGTCGAACTGACAGTTATGGCTGAATCATTTTGGTTCTTGCAGGAATTGGTGAAAGACCGGTCTCTGACCCAGTTAGACATGCCCGTAGGCGAGATTCTGAGGATCCAAGCGGCTGAGGTGAGTCCTCCGCTAGCTTTGGGTGAAGGGAAGGGCTGGTTTCCACTGCTTTGCTGACCAGACTGGTGTGCGGTTGGCGATAGGGCAACGTCGGGGAAGGGCTGCATCTGTGCTACAAGACGGACACGCTGCACATGATCTTCGAGCGGTTCGCGGCGTCGAAGGCGCACCGCTTCGTGTGCCTGGACGAGTATTCGCGCTGTGTGGGGATCGTGTCGCTCAGCGATTTGTTTAATTATTTCCTCCAGTAGTGAGCGAGTCGAGAGCACGTTCTCGCTCGCTCTGCCAGGCGACAGCAGACAAGAAAGGGAAGAAGCAACGCGAGACGAAGCCGGCGACGCACCGCAAGCTGGGTATGAGAAGAGTACACAACGAATCAAACAACAACCGCAAGTCGAGAGAGAAGAGGAAGAAGGAGCAAGCCGCCACGAGCTGGGAGACCAACGCCGCGGACACTTGGCCCTGAAGCAGGAGTATCAGCTACGTGTAGGCTAAACTTGGCTCAGCCACGTCATGAATGGTGCCTGGCTGTCCCATGTCCTTCCATCTCTGCAGGTGTCATGATATAACCGAGGCGGCGACTTCGAGGCTGCCATTATAAAGAAGAGGCCACCGTCGCTGAAAAAGTATCTTGCCGTTTCTTTGGAATGGCTTCGCTTTTGGGTGACGCTGGAACTTTTCAAATGGCATAATCCTATTATTGCGCATTTCGACATTTGAGTTTGTAAAGCTTAATGCTATCAGGTTGTATCCTGGCGAATAGGATACCGGTACCGTGACGGTTGATCACCATTTGAAGGATATTGAGCTCAGGTTAGAATTACCGGTATTGTCTTCCAGTATTCTTCTCACGAGAACCCAAATGGCGCAGAACTGGACATGACGGACATCACGAGGAAGGTCTCCATCGTCATGGGAGACTGCGTCCACGCGTCCTCACGTCCTGCATGCCGCTATACCCACGCTGCTGGCAGCATTCCCAATGTCAAGAGATAAAGCTGCATCCGTCAGTGTACGCCACATGGTGCAATTCGCCATATATTAAACAGAAAGCCCCGTCCAAAGACGAGGCAGTTAAATTGCCTCTTCAGCGCAAGGTTTCGAGGTGACGCCGCAGCTGGTCCAGGTCGCAGGACGGCAGGCCGATGGGAGGCTCGCGCCCCAGTACCGTATAGCGGTTGAAGATCTTGGCCAGCAGCTCGTCCTTCTCGCGGCGCTGCGCGATGCTGCGCGCCTTGTCGGCGTCCTTGGAGCCGCCCTGGCGCCAGTCGGTCTTGCGCGTCTCCGCGGCTTCAGCGGCGCGCGCGCGCTTCTCCGCAGCCGAGGGCTCGCGAGCCGACTGTCCCCCGCCACCCAACGCCTGGCCGCCGCCTCCAGCGCGCCGTGGCGGCGGCTGGGGCCGCTCGGAGACCGTCTTGAGCTGCGCCTTGGAGGAGCAGCAGCCCATATTCGAACGCGGGAGTGACGATTAAAAATGGGCGAACCGAACTGGACAGACTCCAACCTCAAGTTCGCTGACGTTCTAGAGCCACCTTCGTGCAACCTTATCTTTGAACATACGACGTTCGTGCAACCGGATTTATCACGCGACCTTCGCACGACCTGTCACAAGTTTCGGCCATTCTCTCCTTCGCTGTTTTGGGTTCCGTAGCCTTTGGGCCACTCGTTCCTCGCCTCCCCCATCAGCATTCTCATCAACCAGCTCGCCGCCC
>MBAC02002684.1:0-11501 GCA_001712635.2 Nothophytophthora sp. Chile5 | reverse complement strand
TCCACCTCCTCAACTTCAAACTGCGTCCCGCAACAATCCCAGCGCGTGTCGTGTTTGGATCGTTCGACCGCGCAGCGTTGCACGCGCCTGGCCCCTCTGGCTCCTCCGGAGTTTCCATAAGTTAAATTGGTACACCAAAAGAGAGAAGCGAAATGGGGGGCGATGTGGAGCTAATGGCGGCGGTGGGGAGGCGTCGCAAAATGGGATCAGTGGTACAGTAAGTCACGCCACAAGTTGAACTGCAAACGTGCCAGCACGCGAGCGGCAAAAAGCAACAGAGCGGCACAAATATCGAAAAATAGAAGGAACGCACACTTTCACCGACGCTTTGTTCCCTCTTTTTTTTCCCGAATAATAACTGCAAAACCCTCTCCTTCGTGTTTGTCGGCGGGCGGTTGGTTTGGGTTTCCAGCGTTTCCACCAGCACCGACTTCTTCTGGGCACTGAAGCGCAAAGCGGCGTTCGCTTTCTTGCACCGTAGGTGGGTGGGTGTTGCAACGTGCAACGAAGATCAGCCGTTTCCCCTGCGCTTCGTCGCTCGCCCCTTTCTTCTTGCGCTGCTGGTTCATTTTATCTTTTCGTTTGCGGACGAGACGTGGCATTCGAGCTGCAACTAGAAGTTCGCCCGCAAAACCTAAAACGACAGGAACAGAGACTGGGAGCGCGGACACTCACCCTCCTAGGAACGACCATGGCTGCCGACGACTTCTTCGTGCAGCACCTCGTGGACTCGGCCGATTGGGTGGCGGACCACGAGCGCTCACTCTGCTACGTGTGCACCAGACCCTTCGGCACCTTCCGACGCAAGCACCACTGCCGAATGGTACGCAACGCTCTCCCTCTCCTCTTGCCTTTGCAATTGTGTTGCAGCGCTTTAGCTAATTTTGCGTCGTGTTCCTTTTTGCAGTGCGGTGAGATCGTGTGCAACAACTGCACGTTGCACAAAGACGCCAATGTGGATCCGACCATCGGCACAACGCGGGTCCGCGTCTGCATCTCATGCGTGGTTAGTCATTCCCAGCCTCGCGCGCCTCGAGGTCCGGGTATCACTTCTCCGACGGAGCGGAGAGCTACCGACGCCTCTCGTCTCTGGGTGCAGACGCACTTGCACTCGCCTTCCTCGGGCCAGTCGTCCGAGCCTGACAGCGAGCAGCCTCTTCCTGCTGCTGCTGCTTCGAACCCCCACGTTTTCGAGCTCAAAGACGGCCATTTCGACGCGGAAGGCGGTCGCCGATCGCTGCCCGACGACCCGGAAGCAGAGTCGCCTCTGTCCGAGTGGCTCCACCCTTGGCCGCGGCCGCCCGTCGGCGCGGACGAAGACGACCGCCTCCGAGCCTTACACGCCTTAAGCGTACTGGATTCGTCGCCCGAGAAGCCGTTCGACATGATCTGCGACTTGGCCAAGGCGCGACTGGCGTGCCCCATGGCGGCCGTGAGCTTCCTGGACGAGCATCGCCAATGGTTCAAGGCCAGCGTGGGGCTGGCGCACAAGGTGATCCCTCGGAAGATCGCCTTCTGCGCCTACACGGTCTTCCTTCGGGAGCCGATGGTCGTGCTGGACACATTGCAAGACCCGCGGTTCGAGCGGAATCCGCTGGTGTCCGGCGCCGCCGGCGTGCGATTCTACGCGGCGGCGCCTATCGTGGACCCGACGTCGGGCCACGTCGTCGGCAGTGTCTTTGTGTTGGACACGCAGCCTCGAGAGTCCTGCGATATCGCCATCTTGGAGCGACTGGCATATGCGGCGGGAGAAAACCTCCCGCAACGTATGGAGATCTCTGCTATTGGACATGAGGAAGCTGCTATCAATGCAGTGGACCTGGAGCTCGAGAGACAGCAAGGCAACGAGCACCAGCAGTTTGAGAGGCCCGAGGGAAGGCAAGTGGACAGCCAACACGAGGCTCAAAGCTTCAACCGCAGCGACCTGAAGGTGCCCACGTCTCCAGCGCTGTCTTCTTCCACGGCGTCGCTCTCGTCTGTTGCCTCTGGCTGCTACTCGGACCCTGCGTCATCTCCGTCCAAGGCCAAGAGCCCGCGCAATAGCAGCGATAACGACGCCAGTTCCACGGCGATGACGTCGCTGTCCATGGGGAAAACGGCGTCGGGCGAGCAGATGGAGGTGCTGCTGATGCGCTTGCTGACGCAGAACACAGAGACTCAGCAGCAACTGGCCGTGCAGCAGATCTCGCTGTCCACGAAGCTGGGCCAACACACGGACCAGATCAACAAGCTCATGTCGGATTTCGCCCGCATGGAGGCCAAGGTGGACGCCAAGGTCGACTCCAAGGCCAGGTAAACCCGCGGATACGGCCATACCCTCGTTGAGCTGCCACCTCGCCCTGTAACCCCCCGATGGAAGGTGGCCAGAAGACCAGCAAGCCAAAGCGGCCGGCCGCGTGTACTTTGGATGTGTGGGGTCCCTCCCTCCTCTCGTGATGGCGTGTTGGCTTGAAGAGGAGGAGCTGTAGTTGCGTGTGTGCCGTGAGCCAAGCCATCGAAGCAGCGCTCGACCTTATCTAATACATGCACGCCCACGTCGCGACGTGGGTCTACGATCTGGTCTTGGCACACGCTTGCAATTGGAGATGCGGCGGCGCACGAGCAAGAGCAGACGCCGCGCCCGAGCGCAGCGAAGGAAGAGCGGGGTCGTGGGGTGGCGTCCATGTAAGAATACACTGCTTGTTCTCTTTTTATCGGTCTTTCGGGGTTGAAACTCTCACGATGCACACAGGAGGCGGAGACCGGTCGCTGCCATTCGGGAACGGCAGACTACAGCCGCGACTTGGCAGCAGTTCTTCAAGCGTAGACGGCCTGCTGCTTCTCCACCTCGGCGATGTACGCCTTCATGGCGTCCTCCGTCGACACACCTGCACAATCCCATACGAACATCAAGCGGGTAGGTCAGCACACGCGTCCTAACAGAGCCAACTGCGGCAGAAGGGAAGGGAGACGCACCCTTCTTCTCGTTCCACGCGTTCCACTTGGCCTTGCCCGTGAGGTCGAACATGCCGGGCTGGGCCGTCGTGTTGTCGCCCACCGTGGCCTGCTTGTAGTACGCGTACAGCGCCAGCTTCTCCTCGTTGGTCTGCATCGCAACCCGCGCCACAAAGAGAGGGGAAGCGTCAGCTTTCTCCGCTATTCAGTCAAACATTACCGCTCAGAATGGAGGAGCGACGTACGGGGTTCTTGGTGAAGGTCTTGGCCAGAGCGGCGGCGGCCTCGAACTGGGTCTTCAGGTCAGACATGATGCGGACGGCGGAGGGCGAGAAGGAGGGCGGACACGTGCGTGGACGGGAGGAGATCGGCGAATGAAGACGCCGAGCACTTGCGGATCGCCATCAGCCCACGCTCCATGAGGTTGCACTACCGCGCGCATCTCTCCCACTCGAATCTGCGTTATGTCACAGAAGCGGGGGAAGTGGCAATAAACCCCAGAATCGAGGTGTTTTGACGCCTGGAGTGACGACGTGGCCAGGTTGCGCCAGCGGGAAATCTCGTCAGGTGTGCGGGGTTTTATCCAATCGCAAGACGTTTCACGATACTGGAGTGGATGCGATTGGCGGAAAAGGAACCGACGGGATGACGCGCTTGCTGTCCGCCAGCTGGTGAGCAACCCTGTCGTGATGTGGATCCGCTCGCCATGACATCATCTGAGTTCTACCCGCCGCAATGCAGCCGGAAGCGCATGCGACCGCCAGGACAGGGCGGAGGAACACCCTCTTTGTAGCGGACCAATCTTGCCAGCCTGGAGCCGAAAGCCGCGTGGCTGCGCATGAGCCGCCAGAACGGCGAGCACTCGGCACGTCGATGTGTCATTCTTGACGAACGCGGCGTCGTCAATCGGGTTTTCGTCCATTTGCATCGATTAAAACCGCCGTAGAACCTTCTCATTGGCTAATAAGCTTGTTCTCGAAGGTTATAATCCAATCAGATCAGCGTATCCGTTTGAAGTTGCTCGTTCGGATCGCATATCGAGGTGGGCTCGTCGCAGGAAAAGCCAATGCAGCTCTGATGCGGGAGCACCTTCAGTCCAGCCTGATCGCCTTCGCTGTGGCGCTTGCGTCTGCACATGGACTGGAGGTAACAGGAAGTCTTCGAGACAGGCGTCGGACGATCCAGCCTCCCAATGAACGGGTGACAGGCTGCTGCTCGAGGTCCAGCACTTCATCGGAGCGGATCTGAAGAGCTACAGAGCGCCAGGACGGCTCGGCGAGCGACAATGGATGGCTACCCCGAGGCTGCGTGGGTACGCCACCTCACTCAGTATCTGCAGATCTGCTGCGGAGGGTCTCATTCGTGAACTCGTTCTGCGTACATAGTGGCGGTTGGTGCCCAGGCCCTTTCTAGCCCTGATACTCTTCTGTTTCGGCTTCGCGGTGCTTTCATTGCTGATTATTGCGGTGCTGGCGACGTCTGTATCTTCGGCATCCACTGAATCGGAGACCGCGCTGCTCTGCATCGGCATCTTGAGTTCTGCAGTCGGCAGTCTCCAAACGGCCAGCGGGTACTGCGCACAACGTCTGGGTCATCAGCTCGATTGCATTCAGAGTGAAAAGCGGATGGCTTCTGCCACCGGAAAGGGTTTGACACCACAAGTTCACCATCGACAAGCGAAACGCAGAACCTCCGCACTGGTGATGATCGGCGTTCTACTCTTGACTTGTGGGACGATCTCGGCCGTGGTTAACCTCGACATCTTGAGGCAGAGTGTGACCGCCCCATTCGCGGCCATGACGCTCATCTTCAACGGGATTCTGGCCTGCACGGTACTCCACGAGCCGATCACGAAAGTCGACGTGCTTGCAACGATTCTGGTTCTGCTTGGAGTCTGCGTCGCAATGGTCGGAGTCGGCATGGCCGAGCAACAGTCAGCGGCGTCAGCACTTGCCGACATCGAGCGCCTATTCCTCCACTCGCCTTTCCCAGCTGTGTGCACAGGGGCCACTGTATCTGCACTGCTTGCAGCCACCTGGTTGATCCAACGCCACTACCTCCAGATGTCGGCCTTGGGGTTCTGCTGCTTCGCCATGGGCGCTGGCGTGCTCAGTGGCTTCTCCAGCCTTTGCGTGAAAGCGACGGTGGAGATCACGAAGGGCGCGGTCGGGTCTCCACCTTCGGACGACCTGCAAAACCCAGTCACGTACATCTTCGCACTGGGAATCGTCGTGTGCGTTCTTGCGCAGCTCAAGCTCATGAGTCTCGGGTTGCAACACTTCGGGACACTCAAGTTCGTGCCGGCGTATCACGCGTTCATCGTGCTCTCAAATCTGATGAATGGCTTGGTCTTCTTCGACGAGGCTCGGAATTACGACCAGCGCGCTCTCGCGGTGTTTGGCTTTGGTTGCGGCCTGGCAATCGCGGGTGTGCTGCTGCTAATGGCCAAAGTGCCTCGCCCTCAAGATGAACTGTTCGTGGACGTCTTCGAGCTTGACGACGACTTCGAACGCCCCGATTTCGTGGAGAATCGCGGGAAGGATGACACGCTGGCGACACGGGACTGGACATGAGCACGAGCCTGAAAGAGTCGACGCACGTGCGCGTCGGAGGCATCCGTATCATCCTGGAGCTCAAAGCCACGCACACTGCGTTCAGTGACATGCCGACACGTCTTTTCGACCAATCAACAGGCTGTTCTCACTGCTCCGCCCTATCTTAGCGAATCAGCACGCGACGCACAAATGAAAATCACCCATTCTGAAAAAGATCGAGCGCTCGTCACACGTCGCAGATCTTGGATTACGTTGCGTAACCTTCTGGCAACATATACGCAACATACACTTCAAACTAATCTGTCGCACAGAGTACTGAAGCGCCTCGAATCTCTTGGAGAATGAATGGCTTACGTTATCCAAGAGCTTTCGCGTCTGCGCCGCCTGCTGGCCAATGGTTCCCGCTTGGTCCATCGCCGCGCCCAATCCGGAGCCATAAAGGCGGGGAATTACTCTTCGATTGGTGGCCTTCGAGTAAAGTTGCGGGTAGCCATGCCCCCCTCGTGATGAGACCTTTGCATTTTCTTTTTTCGGCAAGGGGTGTTCAGCGCTCGCCACGCTTTGGAGGCCGCAGATTCGGAGCTTGCGTCATGGAGGCGGCAACCGCAGCGGAGCCGGAGCACCATGATGTGGTGGTGATCGGTGCTGGCGTGGCCGGACTGCGATGTGCCAGCCAACTGGTGCACGTGAAAGGCGTGAAGGACGTGCTGGTGGTGGACGCCATGGACCGCATCGGCGGCCGCGTGCTGAACGACACGAGCTTCATCCCCGGCATGAGCATCGAGGTGGGCGCCGAGTTCCTGCACGGCGCCAACACGACGCTGACGCGTCTGGCCGAGGAGCAGCAGATCAGTCTGCGCGAGATCTTCACTTGGGCACAGGTGCGCAGAGCGTGTCGGTGTATACAGTGCATGCTTGTGTATGGAGTGCTTGTGTGTGCGTCGCATCGATTAATCAGCCACTGATTCGGCTTGCTCCCTTCGGGGAGAAGCCCGAGGTAATCTTCTGGCCTTCATACGAATGCAAGAGTGAACGTTAGATCATGCTTCCTAAATTAGCATCTCCAGGGCGAGCAGGTCGCTCCTCCTTCGGGAAGATGGCTTGCTTCTCTGCGTGCGGTCGACGGCACCAGTTCTTGGGCCGTTGTTTTTCGTACGTGTCCACTCTGGAGAAGTCAGTCTGGATTCATACATGCCTTGTCATAATCTCGATATGTAGTATACGTCCTTTCAGTTCCATACCTTCATGTTGCATGGGCTTTGTCTGGAGTCTTGAGAGCATTCTGGCTGCGTCGCAACATGTCATTCGTACTCACTGTCTTCATGACTGTGCTTTGCCACTTTTGCAGGGCGATGGCGGTCCGACTGACCCAGCGCCGGATGGAGGCATCGGCTATTACTACCTGGGCGACCAGAAGCGCATGCTGGCTTACGACGACGACGACGAAGAGTTCCTCAAGTTCAATCTGGCCGTGGCTGACTTGAGTGACGTCGCGCATGCGGATGAGATCCCTCTGGAGCGTTCCATGCAAGATTACTTCACGGAGTGCAAGCTGTCGGCGTCCATGATGAAGCTGGCCGACTCGGGATACGCCAACACAGCTGGCGGCCCCATGACAGACATCTCGATGCGAGTCACGTGTCGTTACGAGAAGCAGTGGATCGAGCTCGAGGATGAGGGCGACTTCCGTGTGGTGCCCAGCTTCATGCGATTCGTCAAGCATTTCGCCAAGGGTGTGACCACACGTCTCAATTGGCCTGTGTCCAGCGTCGACTACTCCCAGAAGGACGGCATCTTGGTGACGAACGCGTCAGGCAAACAGATCTCGTGTCGCACGTTGGTGGTAACAGTGTCGACGGCTGTGTTCACGGATATCGCGTACACGCCGGCACTTCCGCAGGAGAAGCTGGATGCCTTGGCGTCCTTCGACATGCGGCGTGCTGGTAAAGTGCTGCTTCACATGTCGGGCCGCTTCTGGCCGGAGAATGCGCATGGCGTGGTGTGCTCGGACTGCTTTCTGCCGGAGTTCTGGTTCAACAGCACGCAAGGCATTGGCCACTTGAAGAGCAACGGCGACGAATCATACAAGCCAGCGGACGAGCCTGTAGACGTGCAATACCTGATCACGGGCTTCGCAGGTGCTGAATGTGCCGAGCGACTGGTGGGAATGGACCCGGACGTGATCGTGCAGCGCTTCCTGGACCAGCTGGACATGATCTACGGCACGGTGGACCGGCCGACCCCAGCGCACGACTGCTTCGTGAAGGGCATGTACAAGGATTGGGGAGATGTAGAGTACGTTCGTGGCGGCTACGCATTCCCGCGCGTGGGTCAGACAGATTCTGCGGCTCGCGATCTTGCTGCTTCTGTGGATGGTCGTGTATTCTTCGCTGGCGAAGCCACGGCCTTCGAGCAGCCGGGAATGTCCGTGCACGCCGCAGTAGACACCGGCACACGCGCCGCCGCCCAGGTAGCGCGTGCGCTGCAGGAACTGTAACAGCAGAGTACGTTTGGTCAGCAGATATCGCGCTACGAACCGTGGTGGCTTGAACAGTAGATGTATCTGTGGAATACACGCATCGTCCATAGAAATGGGACCTGGTTGATTGAGTAGCGCTGGCTCGTGTACCCCGTTTAGTTGTGTAATAGTATGCAGGTGGTGTATCATACGCTCAACCTTGGGTATTGTGTCGTTGTCTGTTGTCGTTGTTGTTGCAGCTGCTGGTTCGTTGGGTGCTTGTCTTGAACTCAAATCGGCGCGTGCTGGATAGAAATCGGCTGGTCATCGCGTCGCAAAATATTTATATTGGGTGGGCGGGCAAGAAGAGCAGGGGCGTGTCGTGGTTGCGGAGTTGGGGCTCACCTGGTGGGAGTGTCTGTCGTCTGTGCTGCTCCTGCAGAAGTGTCTTCACAAGCTGCACACTCAATAGTAGCTGTTCGCCTGCTCCTCGCGCTCCAGTCGGCTCAGCACGTGCTTTCCGAAGGTGAACCGCTTCAGGTAGTCCTCGTTGTGCCGAATAATACATACAATCCGTTGGCGGTCGTGGTCGTCCGCGCGCTCCAGCAGCTTCTGGACCACGTAGTTGCCATACATGTGCTTCATCATGGGGAGAAGCGCGCATGACGACCCGCTCTCGTCACACTGGAGGATGAAGTCGATGATCTGGGTGATCTCGGCCTTCGTCGCGTGCTCCAAGCAGGTTTCCACCACGTTGCTCGCGTACTTGTGCTGGCTCCAGCGCGCGATCTCGGGGAACACGGCCTGCATGACGATGTTCCGCTGCTCTGTCTCGCCATGGCTGATGACGTGCTGGACCACGTAGTTGCCAAACTGATCCTTCACGAGCTCACGGCACTTGAAGACGATCTCGTCGAGCAGCGGGCGGATTTGGTCGGGTGAGCAATGCTCCAACACGCGCTGGATCACGCGGCACCCGTACGAATGGGTAGAGAGCGCGGCAGCGTGGCCAACGAAGCTGTCGATGATGAACTGGATGTCGTCTCCAGTCACCGAGCGTTGGAGGCTCAAGCGATCACTGCGCTCCGTGCCTCTCTTCCAAGACGCAGCCTCGATGCACTTCTGAAGAACGTGGTTCCCGTTCTGGTCGACGACACACTTCATCGCGTGTCCCTTCAACTGCTGGATCAGAGCAAGCTGCTCATCCACTTGAGTTACCTCCAGCGCTCGTTGAATCACGCGGCACCCATAGACCTGCAGCGCCAAGCTGAGCATGTTGCTAGTCATCAACTCCACGAGCAGTTGTTGCTGCGAGAGCGAGCCATACTCGAGGAACTTCTGGATCACGTAGTTCCCGAACACGTCCGTCATCAGCAGCAGCGAATTCGGAAAGATCTCGTTGAACGCGTCCGCCTTCAAGTGGTCATCGGCCTTCTCCAGCTTCTGCTGAATGAAACGCGATCCCGACTGGTCCTTCGCGAAGACAAAGAGATGTCCTTTGATGGCGGACAATCCCCACTTCTCCGACTTGGGCGTCGAGTTGAACTCTTCCAGGAGGTTGCTCGACGAATACGAGTGGGCCACGGGGTGGAAGTACTCAAACTCGCCACGTCGAGGTCCTCCGGACTTGGATCGGTGCAGCATCGGCGGACGCAGCATGGAAGTGCCGTAGTTCTGGTGATCGTACACATCGGCGTGAGAATACGAAGGACGGCCTTTGTACATCTTCTCGTTGGGCTTCATGCCACGGTACTCCCCTCCATAGCTCACTGGATAGCCAGGCGCACTCGGGCAGTTCATGCTGTTGCCAGGAAGTGCGTTAGCGAAGTCGGAAGGCGCGAATCCGAAAGGCGAGGACTGGAAGCGATAGGAATCTTCGGCAGCAGGCCATCGCGACTTGGTAGGACCCATCATGGTCGGATACGCCTGAATGCCAACGGCGTACGGCGACGGGAAACCTTGTGCCATTGCTCCAGGGTACAGGCTACTGAATGGCTCACTGGTACTCCTGCCGAAATTGTTGCATTGCCCATGCATTCCTCCGGAAAATCTGGGATCCGCGGTGTGCTGCGGCATGCGGGATGTATCAGCAAACTCATGGCTGGGACGACGACCGGCGTCGTAGCGTGGTGCTGCTCGATATCCCCCGAGGCGAAGCTGTCCCATCCCTTCAGTGATGCCAAACATTGGCGGCGAATGCTGCGCTCTCCCAGCAAAAGCGTATCTCCCGGTCATCGCACTCGCGTCGCCGAAGTGTCCGTACTCGGGGGATGGTGTACGGGGGAAGTCCTCTTGAATCCGGTCAATCAAAGACATTCCCGGCGGAATTCTGCAGCCTTCAGCTCGCGTCTTGGTCTCGCAACGAGACGAAGTCACCGAGACAGCGCGGCTTGAAGGCTGCGCGTCCGGCTGAGTGAAGCTTGAAGCAGGATGCGGCTCCAACTTTTCAGGGGAGCTGAGGGGGCTAACGGTAGCAGGGCGGGGATTGCTGAGGAAGGCGCCGTCCTCGAAATCGTCACGAGGGTTGGCCCAAATGTCAGCTGCCGGATCCACTTTCTGAGCGGCATCGTCTGTGTCTTCTTCGAGCTGCCGTAGGTGCACATGGCGTTGAGACAAACAGTCAGGAAATGCGACAACAAATAGGCAGTGAATATATATTGTACGACGTACCAAACTCAGCGGTAGAGCATGCGACTCGGGTTCTTGGTTATCGATTGGCTGCTCAGCCTGCAAGGAGTCGCGGGATAACATGTGAGCACACTAGTTCAAACTCATGCATAGTGCAAGTGGCAGACCAACCTTGCTCTTAGGCGACGACGACCCATTCCAGGATTGCTGCGCATCTTGAGCACTCTCCACAGTGGCCTCAGCTCGCACGTATTCATTCTGCTCTTCAGTCTGGTTGTCGATGTCACTTCCAGTCGTCGAGATGTTGGTCGCCGTCACTTGAACGCTGTGAGCTGGACGGATCTCGGCTTTCGCGCGTACGCGCGGCGCTCGAAGCGCAAATGACGGAGGGCGGTCGCCCAGCGCTTGTGACGACGCGGGACGCTGGAAGAGTCGCGAGGAGCGAGTGATGCCTTCAGACGACCACATCGACGACGATCCCTCCGACGGGTAACCGACGGGATCTTGCAGCTTCACACGCACCAGCTCCACGGGGTTGTCGTGATGGACAGGTTTCTCCAGTCTAACGGCTTCATCCTCACACGGCGGCGGAATGGGCCCCCCATTTTTGCGCTTCGTGGGGTTCATCGAGTCGCCGTGGCCCATCCAGTTGCTCCCCAATCACAGCAGTCGCGCCAACTCGCTTGGACGCAAGTGAAACTTCGACTGGCGTGGGCGGAACGATAAGAGAAGGGGGGCGTCGCTGTGGGGCGCCGCAGGCGTGGTTTCCCTTCTTTCCCTGCGCTTCTTCTGTTCTTTGCTTCTGCTGAAACGCCGAGCGGTCGTTCGCGTCGTCCACTTGCGCAGAAGGCGGAAGATTGGGAAGTGATTCCTCCTGCAACGCGGCGGAGCGTTTATTTTTGGTGAACGACGTCAACGTGGGTGGG
>MBAC02002677.1:0-24117 GCA_001712635.2 Nothophytophthora sp. Chile5 | reverse complement strand
CGTCGTCCATGCCGCCCATCGCCGAGAAGTCGAAGCCATCCTCGTCTTCGTCGTCGTCCTCTTCGTCATCGTCGTTGGCCTCTTCGTCGACGTCGCCTGCGTCACTGTCCTCCGCGTCCTCCGCTTCTCCATCCAGTGTGAGCTCCTCCTGGCCCTCGCCCTCCTCCGAGCCGCTCCAACCGGCTGTGTCTGGGTCTTCGTCGTCCAGATTGCCGTCCTCCATGATGCCTTCAGCCAGCTGCTGAGCGTACGCCTCCATGTCTTCGTCCTCTTCGTCGTCCTCCAAGTCGGAGAACGCGTCGTCGTCGCGCTCGCTCTGCGTCTTCTTCTTCTTCGCTCGGCGACTGCCAGGAGGCAGCGCCGCGTCACGCGAGGCCCGCTCCTTGAAGAACTTGTAGAAGAACTGGTCGCTCGCGTCCACGTTGGCCTCGCTCTCCTGCAGCACCGCCTCCGAGTTGATGGGCGCGAACGTCCAGTTCTTGGCCTTGGCGCTGCTGCCGTTCCCGCCATCCACGGTCTTGTGGCGCGGCTTCTTGTTCACGAACTTCTCGAAGAACGCGTGCAGCGTAAAGTCCACCAGCGGGTCGCCGGCGTACTGGATGCCCGCAGTCTTGTCCTCCAGCAGCTGGCGGGCGAACATTTGCACGGACGGATGGTAGTGGTGCACCAGCAGATGGATCTCCCAGGCACACGTCGTCTCAGCGCCGGCGAACAGCGGGTTCCGCTTGATGCCGTCGTAGCCGCCTGCTTCCTGGCCCGTCGCCGCCTTCTTGACAGCAGAGACAGCGGCGCTTGGTTCGTCCTCGAAACTCACGGCGGCCGCTGGCGTGGCTGCCTTCGCGGGTTCAGCCTTGCCGAACATCTGCTCCAGCACCTTCTGAGACCGCTCGGCGTCCGTGAGGCCGTCGTTCAGACGCGCCGCGCCAGCTTCTTCCAGTGTCGCGTCGTCGTCACTCTCCTCCTCCTCGTCCTCCTTCTCCAGTTCAAAACCTGGCGTCTCTTCCGTCTTGGCGTCTTCGAAGTGCTCGTCTTCTGCGACGCCAGCACTGGCGCTGCCCGCCTCGGGCTGGTCCAGCAACGTGCGCAGTTGCGGCTTGAGCTTGAGCAGCTCGGACAGCAGGAACAGCACGCCACAAGCGAAAGCTGGCGGCATGACACCGGCCAGTTGCAGCAGCCTCTTGGCAAAGGCGCTGCAGCGTGCAGGCGACACGTCGGCCTTCATCGCGCGGAAGATCAGGTTCAGGAACAGCGTGTGCTTGGAGGTCTCGCGCAGTTTGGGGTCCACGAGCTTGGCGTAGAGCGCGATGTAGAACCGATCCGAGACCGAGTTGGTGCTGTTCATGACCTGGAAGAGCAGCATCAGAGCCTGCACGCTCGTGCTGTGGTGGGCGCGATGCACCACCTCAAACAGCGAGTCGATCTCCTCAGTGAAGTTGGCCGACGTCGCTTTCGCATACGGGAACGCGCGGTTCACGCCCACCAGCAGCGAGCTCAGCAGCTTGCGGTCCATGGCTTCATCTGCCGCCGGGCCGTTGCTCGCCTTCTTCTTGCTCTTCTTGTGCTTGGCAGGCTTCTCCGTCTTCTTGCTCTTCTCCTGCTCGTCACCGCGGCCGTGCACCTCCTTCGAGAAGATGCCAAAGTACACGGAGATGAGGTGGCCAGCCAGATCGGCGTCGTCGCCGTCAGCGTCCAGATAGATCTGGTTGAGGAACAGCACGGCGTTGTATTTGGCGCGGTCCGAGACCTTCGGACGCGTCAGCAGACGCTCCACCTCGTCCACCACCACGCGCTTCATGGCGGAGTGTTCACGCAGTAGTTCCTGCAGCATGCGGTGCAGATAGGCGGCGATCTTGCGGTCCGGGTCGCCGAGCTTGTTGACCAGCATGCCGAGTAGCACGCCCTCTTGCTCGGGTTTGGCTCGCAGCAACGCACTCGCAGCGCGGAGACACGCGCGCTTGTGGCTGTCCACGGCGTCGTCCATTCCTGCGGCCAGCACGGCCGTGAGCTGAGCATACGCCGTCTTCAGACAGTGCTCGAAGAACCAGAGCACCAGATGCGCCTGCGACGCCTGCGCCTGCTGCAGCGGGTGCTGGTGGAAGAAGCGCAACTTGCGGTCGTCCGGCAGCAGGCTGTTCAGGAACAGATCCTTGAGCGAGTCCACGGCCATGAGGCTCTCGCGGCGAGCCTTCTTGCTGGCCATCGTGATCAGTTGGCCCACGCGCAGCAGCGAGTGCAGCGGCGACGCCTGCGCCGTGAGCGTGAGAGCCGCCACGCGATCTGCCAACGTACCGGACTTCATCATGGTGGCCAGGTACTTGTCGTCGCTCGACATCTTGCTGCTCTTCTGGGCCTCGAAGCGCGTCACCTCGGCTTCCAGCAGCCGCTGCGCGCGCTTCTTGAGCGTCAGCACCAGCTCATCCGTGGGGTTTAGCGGCTCAGCGGCGTTCGAGTCGCTGCTGACGCCCTTGATCTTGGGCGTCGCATCGTACCAGGCCACGCCCTTGTCAGTCAACTTGGCGACCATCAGCGGGAGGTTGCCCACCACCAGCTCCGACCCTTGCGAACCTCGTTCTCCGCCGTTATACGCGGGTTTTGACCCGTTCTTGTGCGCAGACGTGGGCTTCGACGTCTCGTGCGGCTTGTGCGCATGCTTGCCGGTCGTGGCAGCCTGCGAGGGCTTCCCCATGGCGCCGCGCGACTTGGTCTTGGCGTCTCGAGCCATTTGCGAAGTGCTACGTCTGTTGGTTGACGTCCAATAGTTTTGGGGTGGAGCTTATTGGACGCCAATGCCAGAACACGGTAGAGTCTTGCTTAACCATTTCACTTAAAGGTGAACGACGCAAGCCACCAAATGAAACCATTTCGAGAAAAATAGGTTTATTGGGATCAGAATATCAGGTTTAACGGTTCCAGCGAGCAGCACTGTACCTCACTCTATTAGTAGTCCTTCAATGTCAAAAGCAACAACAAAAAGCCCGGGAATTTCCACTCAGAACTCAAAGGCGACGAATATGGACCGGCTGCTGAGTCAGCCGGCTTCCGCGGTCGCGGACGCTGCTGACAGGACGGAGACGACCTCATCCTTGCCTGCACTTGTGCCACCCATTTATGCGTCTTCTGCTGCGCCGGCTGCCCAATTGCCGCTTCCCAAATCGTTCGTGGCGCCGAGCTACGCGCCACCGACGCCTTTATCGCTGGCTTCTGGCGCGGCGTGGACGCGTGTGAATGTTGCTGCCATTGCTCCAACACTCAGCGTTGCATCTTCCGCGGCGGTGCCGCAAGCGATTCAGCTGGAGGAACAAGAGGACAGCGAGGAAGAGTTCGACGAAGACAACCCGGAGTGGGCCAAGTGGAACTGCAACCAGATCCGGTCGCGCATCCGCAAGTTCCTGGCCACCAAGGAGATGACGCAGACGGCGTTCCTGAAGCTCATCGACGCCAACTCCAACTCGTACTATCGGTTCATGAACCTCAAGGGTCCGTACTCGGGCAGTATGAACCAGACCTACGAAGGCGCCGCCATTTTCTTCTACCGCCGTGAGCGAGACGCCACGAAGGAGAAGGAGGCGATGAAGAAGACGGACCGCAAGCGCAAGGTCGCCGAGGAGCGCGAGGAGAGGGCCAAGAAGAGAAAAGATGGTCCTGAGCTGATCAAGCGCATCCTCGACACGGAGCTCGAAGAGGCCGATGAGGACGGCAGTGTCCCCGTGTACGACGACTGCGACGAAATCCGCAAGAAGATCAATTCCTTCTTGGCCGAGAAGGTGACGACCCAAACGGCCTTCTTGCGGGCGTTGGGTGACATCAACGCGAACAGTTTGCGCAGCTTCTTCAGCATGAAGCGTGGCGCCGGCTCGGGTGCCGCCAACGTGGTGTATCGCACGGCCTACGTCTTCTTCGAGAAGAAGCGCATCCTGGAAGGCAAGAAGAAGACCAAAAAGCGGATGGGCAACGAGGCCAAACAGGGCAAGGACGGCTTCGAGCTGCGCCACGATAACGGCATGCGCTGGGTGATCGTCCCGTCCGGCTGGAGCAAGTAGCTTGTCACGTTGTGCTTGTAGTTGCGAGCAATGCGGCGAGTTGAGACGCCATGTATTCAATCTGCATATCCTGTGAACCAACACTGTGCTGCGCATGCACAATCGTGCCTGTGGCGAGCGGAAGGTGTCTTATTGCTGTCAACAATGGGCGGAATTCGTTCGTTGGTCCAGTCTGTTGGTGCCAATCAACGAGATGGCTTCACCTGTTTACGACGCAAGTTGATCTCTAAATCCCAGTTTGGACCGAGTGTTGTAATCGAAAAGCAAAAAGCGCGGGAAGCGGGTGGTTGAAGTTCTCAATACTGAGAAGAAGAACATCAACTCGGAAACCTGCAAGAAGATGGCGTCTCAGCTGGATGTCGGCGCTCCTTCCGCCGCGACTACCGCCTACCACGTCTCGGCGAATGCATCATTCGTTTCGTCTACGTCTTCTGCATCTATCGGTGCAAGCTCAGCTTCATCTGCGGCCGGCGTCCCCTTTCCCGCATCGGTTATGTCGGCGACATCTATTCGCCCAGCATCTTCAACTTCGGCTACGGCTACGCCCGCTTCGGATGCCAGCGGTGAGGGAGACGACGAAGAGTTCGACGAAGACAATCCGCAATGGGCCAAGTGGGACTGCGACCAGGTCCGCAAGCGCGTCCGGGAGTATCTGGGGACCAAGGAGATGACGCAGACGGCGTTCCTCAAGCTCATCCAGGTGAACTCGAACTCGTACTACCGGTTCATGCAGCTCAAGGGGCCATACTCGGGCATCAACAACGGCACGCACGAGGGAGCGTCTATCTTCTTCTACCGCCGCGAGCGGGACGCGACCAAGAAGGCGGAGGCCGTGCCGCCCCAGATGAAGAAGCGCAAGGCCGTCGTGGAGCGCAACGAGAAGGTCAAGAAAATGAAGAATGGCGACGATCTGTTGCAGCGGATCACGGAAGTGCAGCTCGAAGGTGCGCGTGAGGACGGCAGTCTCCCCGTGTATGACGACTGTGATGAGCTCCGTAAGAAGATTGAGCTCTTCTTGGGTGAGAAAATGGTGACGAAGGCAGCTTTGCTGCGTGCACTTGGGAACTTGAACACAAACAGTCTGCGCCAGTTCCTGAGCGCTAAGCGTGGCCCCGGCTCGGGTGCAGCTAATGTGACTTACCGTGAAGGGTACGTGTTCTTCGAGAAGAAGCGCATCCTCGAAGGCAAGCCGAAGACGAAGAAGCGTCTTGACAATGAAGCGAAGCTCGGTAGCGCGGGCTTCCCGCTACGTCATGATGATGGCAGACGCTGGGTCATCACGCCCACGGGGTACCACAAGAAGTACACGAAGCGTGCGAAGATGCTATCCAGCTAGGATGGTGGGGTGTCTGTGGCACAACGAAACGATTGGTCAAGTGTGAGTGGCGTCTACATGTATAGTTTGCAAGCGGACAACGGGCGTGCATTGCTGGAAGTGAAGGGTTCCAAAGGCAGCGAAAGCTTCTCTGCTCTGGGTTGTTGGAAGTAGGGGAGCAGGGAAGTGAAGCTGCAATCAGCCGACCGGCAGCACGAGCAAGAGAGGCGACGGACACGTCTCCATTGGTGAGGAACAAGCAGGTGTTATATTTTCTGTTCTCTCTCTTTCGTTGCTCGCTACTGCTTTCTGTGTCATTCCAGATGCAAGCGAAGACGACGAAACGTAAAGGAAGCAGGGCAAACGATTGCCGACAACGTACGCCAGCGACTACCAGGTCAGATGCAAAGCGCACTGCTCTAGTGCTTGAGCGCGATCTCGTACGTCTGCTCGGCGATGCTGCGCTCCTCGTTGGTGTTGACAACCATCACCTTGATCTTCGAGTTGGCCGACTGGATCTCCACGGGGCCCGAGCCCATCATGGATACGGCGTTCTTAGCTTCGTCCAGCTCAATGCCCAGGAAGCCCAGGTTGTGGCACACACGCGAGCGGATCATGGCCGAGCTCTCACCGATGCCCGCCGTGAAGATCAGCGCATCCAGATCGCCGCCCAGCTCCAGCGAGTAGGCGCCCAGGTACTTCCGCACGCGGTGAGCGTACACGTCCAGCGCCAGCGTGGCGGCCGGGTCGTTGCCCGCGCGGACGCGGTCCTGGATCACACGGATGTCGCTCTCGTCACAGATGCCCAGCAGTCCACTCTTCTTGTTCAGCATGGTGTCCACGTCCTTGATGGTCATGTTCAGCTCCTTGCAGAGGAACGCGTGCAGCGCCGGGTCCACGTCGCCACTGCGCGTGCCCATGACGAGTCCCTCCAACGGGGTCATGCCCATGCTCGTGTCAATGCAACGTCCCTTCTCGATGGCCGCAATGCTGGAGCCATTGCCCAAGTGGCATGAGACGAAGTTGCACGAGTCCACTGACTTGCCGAGCATGAACGCCGCTTTCTTGGCCACGAACTGGTGGCTCGTGCCGTGGAAACCATAGCGACGCACGCCGTAGTCCTCGTAGAGCTTGTGCGGGATGCCGTACGTGAACGCCTTGGGCGGCATAGTGGCGTGGAAGGCCGTGTCGAAGACACCCACCTGCGGGATAGGACCGAAGACCTCCGTGGCCACCTGGATGCCCAGCAGATTGCCGGGGTTGTGCAGCGGGGCCAGCTTGATGTTCGCCTCAATGGCCTCGATCACCTGGTTGTCGATGAGCGAGGCGGCGGAGAAAGCTTCACCGCCGTGCACCACGCGGTGGCCCACGGCCTTGATGCCCTCGAGATCCGAGCCGAAGAACTTGCCCACCGCCGTCTCGAGCGCCGTGCGATGCGAGTCCAGCGGCAGCGTGATCTTCTCCTTCTTGCCGGTGGCCAGCGTCTTGTGCGTGATGTGGCCGTCCTTGCTGCTGGGCGTCGACAGCTCCACTAGGCCGGAGAAGACGGCGGCGCCCACGCCCTTGGGCTCCAGATTGAAGAGCGAGTACTTGAGCGACGAGCTGCCGGCGTTGATCACCAGCAGGTGCGAGTCCGCCACCGACGCCGAGAACGCGCGCGTGGCCGTAAACTTGGACGCTGGCAGCGTCGAGGACAGCGAGGACAGCGAGCGGAGCATGGCGATGGAGGAAGAGACCGGAGACGGAGAGGAGAGGGGCCCAGCGCGCTTCAAGACGGAAATGGCGGAATGATCCGCTCTCGTTGGCGGTCGCGGCCGGAGTCGCGGCGACTACGGGTCGAATCTAACGTTATTTTACGGCTGGATGGATTGAGGGGGTAACAGCCGTCCGATTCCCTCCCCTCAAATGGCAACGCCTGCGATGTCGGCGGAAAGCGGCGCCCGTTTTGACGGACACCTCGATGCCTGCAAGGTGAAGACCGACGGAAATGCAAGCTTTACGCACTCGCCACGCTTCTTCAAGCCGTTGAAGACATGTTTACTGACCAGGTGGTATTTGCTGGTTTAGCATTATGGTGGCCAGTGTGAACGTCCACATTGCGTGTGCGGCGATTAGTGGCTTCAAATCGACCAAGACGCAAGGCTCCTCATGCCAGGCCGCACTCACAAAACGTATTGCGCGGTGCCAGTGGCAGGATTGCGCGGGTTGCCATTTCAGGGACCCATCCAATCGAACGCCTCGAAAATAACGCCATCACTGACAAGCGTTATTTTGTGGCCTTTGACAAATCGCGCAGATGCAAAGACACGTCGCGAATCCGCCGACAGGACCAGCGGACGCCACGTACTCCCCTCCACTTGTTACAACGGACACAGCGACACGCCACGCAGGCGACGTCAGCAAGCAATCACCGCGTCGCATGATGCGCATCCGCGTGTCCGAACGTCGGGCTTGGCGAATGGGAAGCCAGCAAATCGTCAAAGATGGAGGTGCCCTTTGCACCCGAAGCACTCTCGTCGATATGACGCGCTGCATTGGCTTTGCCTCGACTCTCGCCATCCCATGATGGGGGATCTCGCAGCGGAGACATCGCGTGTTTCTGCCTGGACAGCGTCCCCCAATTGACCTCTGGGTCCGGCTCGCGACGATCGTCACCTGTCGATGAGGCTGCCTGCTTCAACTTCCGCACCAGCGTGAGGATCTCCTGCGTCGATCGAGTTCCTTGGGTTGGCGGTCGTGGGGTAGTGCGATGGGAGCTGAAGGACGCCAAGTCGTCCATCGTGTCGGCGGAGGTGAACGACGAGGTGTCCCACATCTCTTGGGCGCCCAACGTCGCCTCATCCGTGGCCAATGTGGTCTCGTTCGTGAACAGCGCGCCTTCCATCGACGAGCGTGACGAACCCAGCAGCGCTCTTGCCAGCGCTCTGCTCTTCCCACTCGCGCGACCACGAATGCTGCTGCTGTCGCTCCGGAGGCTGCTACGTCGACTGGAGCTCAACGCATCCGAGTGGCAGGACTCGCATCGCCGACTGGACGACAACGAGCGCGGCGTTTCCTCAAACTTCTTGTCCAGCAGCTTCTCCAGTGCTTGACAGCGGCGGGTGAGCTCGTCAACCCGTGCCTTGCTCTCGGTCTCCTCCTTTCTCGATGTCGCGTCCGTTGCCTCGGTCTGCGTCTCGATCGCAACAGCGCAAAGCGACGGAGGCATCGCGCTCTTCGACTCGTCAAGCTGTGCTGCCAATCGCGCCAGTTTCTGCTCATAGTCGGACCGGATGGCATTGATGGTCTCTTCGTGGCGTTTCTCCAGACTCGATATCTTCTCGGGAAGGAGCTCTTGAAGCATCCGCCGCTCGGTGTCGTGCATGACGCGCGCTTCGAGCTCCTTCAATTCGCCTTGCTGCGTTGTCTTCGACTCTTCGAGAGTTGTCGTGACGGTTTGTCTCTCTCTCGCATACTGAGCTTCCATCTCGTCCTTGCCCTCTCGTAGCTGTCGGATCATATCCCGAAGAACGCGTTGCTCGCGGTCATGGAGTTCCTTCGCGCGCTCTTGCTGTTCCACCAGAGCCTTGTACTGTTCTTCAAGCCTGCTCGCCTTCTTCTTGGCTTGGGAGATGACACTCTCGGCGTCTGCGCGCTGCTCACCGACCTCCAGTCGCTCAGCTCGCAAAGATTCTAGCTGGCTCTTCAGACGCGCCGTGTCTTCCTCATAGCGTCGACACGCGTGCTCATGCTACACACCAACACACACACACACACACACACACACAGTCCCCAGTTACTATCAGAAGATCCTGCTCCTTCAACTCCCTTCAACTATCACACGAACCTGCTCCTTCACCGCCGTAAGCTGGAACGTCATGGCTTCTTCACCAAGTTTCTTCCGATGCTCGGCCTCCGTCGCGTTCTGCTTCCAGTGTTCAAACGCTTGATTCGCCACACGCAGTTCTTCCTCGAGCTGACTCTCCTTCTTCTTGTATCGCCCACGTACGAGCTTGAGCTCCGCCAGGGACTCGTCGACCACACGCTGGAGCCGTTCGTGATGATAGCCTTGCACCTGTCGCACTGCGCGGTCAAAGTTCGTCAGCTGCCGTCGTTCATGCTGCTCCACGGCCGCATTGACACCAGCAACGGCACGTTCCAGCTCGAGAAACTGCTCCGCCACTTCCAGCGACACTGCGGTCGTCAACGCGCGGCCCAAATGCCACGAAGACGGCGACAGCGTCCCGTTCTCTTCGTTTCCGTCCTCACAGCTCGACGTTTCCTGATTTCCTGCGTCTTCGTTGCTCTTCTGGGTACCTTGAAGCCCATTGAGATGCGTCATCGCCGCTTGGAAAGCTTGTGTTGGCTCGTGCGAGTACTTCCCCGCCAGCGTATCCAGTTTCTGCGTGAGTAGCAGCAGCCACTGCTTCACGGCGTCTTCCCGTCCATCCTCGTCCGTTTGAGCCGCCGTCGACGCACCAGTCACGACAGGAGTCGACCACGAACTAGACGCCGTCGGCGTGTCGCTCTCCATCTCGCCAGTATCCCGACTACTCCCACGACTTTCGACCGTCTTCTTCCATTTGTCCTGGAAATCGCTCAGCTGCCGTCGAACAGCCTGCAACTCCGCGCTGATCTCGCTCTGCTGAGCCAAGAGCTCTCTCTGCGCCACCGTCTTCTCCTCACTCTCCCTCTGTACGACAATCGGCGACAACGGCTTCTCGTCTTCTGGAACACGCGGCGAGACACACGGCGCTGGCTGGAACCACGTGGAGCTTAAACTTCGGCTTACGTTCGCGCTCGCCACGTCCATCGAGCTCTCTTCCTGCCTTCGCCGTGCATATAACGAGTGCAGATCGGTTAGATCACGCTGTTGGCGCTGCGTATAGCGGTCTTGGGCGCCTCCACGCGCGCGCTGAAGCCGATACACCCGCTGATGCTCCGTGCTGGCCACGCTGCTGGCCGTGTCCACGCTCACGTCGGGCTCCACGTCGCTCCAGTCGCCCACGAAGCTGCTGCGACTCGCCTCGCTGTACTCCTCCCAGTTCGGCAGCGCCCAGTTCGGCTCGCCGTCGTCTCTGGCGCCCGCAACATCCGCCCCGAACGCCGCCATACTCGCATCCATGTTGCGCCGCTTCCAGTTTGAGAGTTTGAATAAATAAGAAGGACGCAGGAGGCGTCAGATAGATGCGTCTGATTGGATAAAACACTCCATCTCGATGAGTTTTACGACGTTTCCATTCGTGAAAAAGCATGTGTTCAGCGCTGTCAGTGGCTGAAAATCGAGCAAAAAGCACAGAAAAAAGTAAACAAGGTGGACCACACCACTTCAACCTGCACCATTCTCATCACTTCAACTCCTGGTGCATTTGCTTATACTAACGACACGACACCATGCTACTCCCCATTCTTACACGCCGCCCCGACGCGGTCCCCCCGCCTCACTCATCCGCCCGGGGGCGCGTAACTCGAGGTCCTCAGCCGCTTGCGCCGTCCGGTGGTGGGAGTGCTGTTGTTGCTGCTGCTTCCGGTTGTGGCGCTCGTCGCCGAAGGCGACGGCATCTCGGCACTGGCACTCGCATTGGTGGCGCGATGTGTACCCGGAGGACACAACCGTTCGTCCTGCGCGTCCATCCAGTGGACCTCTCCGTCCACACTCAGCTGGACCAATAGCGACTTGACAGTGGCCAAGACACTGGCGTTCCGCCACTCCATCCGGCGTTGACCTGGCCGCGTTTCCCCCAATTGAACCGCGTCATTCACCCGGAAGCGCCGCCAATCCCGCACCTTTGAGTGCAGCGGCATGAGACGAGGTGACGTGCGTTCCAGCCATTCGTCCCACTTGGCGCTCCAGCCACGGTAATGCACTTTGGCTCGAGCATCCGCGAGGTCCACGACTCGGGCCTCGTACCACTTGCTGTCCGTATCCAAGGCGTCCACTAACTGGCCCAGTTTCAGGTCCGAGCGCCACTGCTCCATGGCTTCAATGGACAGGTCGACGGCGACTTCGCTGCGGTGCGAATCAGCAGCAGGAGGCGAGGTGTGACCGGGTCCGCCGCCGTCCTGGAGACCCGAGGGGTACACGTCAATGGTCAAGCCGTGGCCATCGTCCACCACTTCGCGACTGATTTCCCAGTCGTAGCCGAACTCGAGCGCCAGTGCCCGCCACACGCGCTCGTTAACAACGCGGTAGTCGACGCTCTTGACCAAGCCGGCGTACAAGAGCGAGCGACTGCAGCATCGACAGCTTCGAGCCGCATCCACGAGGTCGGCGTTGCGGATCCGCGTGTCGCTCGACGACGACGCCGACGCGTCCTCGCCGCGCTCCACGACGCGCTGCCACCAGTCCGTGGACACCAGGAACCACTTGTCGCCGAGCCGCAGACTGCGCGTCATCGGCTTTCGAGCTGAGTTGGATCGGCTTTTGATGCGCTTGACGGCGTTCCACGGATCAAGCAAACGATATGCTGAATCACCGGCTTATTCCTGATAGTAGGTTAATTGACCATTCGAAGTATACTGTTGGGCAGGTTTGGATGCATCGAACCAAAAGGGATAACGTGAATTGTTCCTAACCGACCTATCGATACCAATGCCAGTTATCTGTGCAATAGGTGGAGCAAGGCCAGCAATTCGACCCGAGCATGCTGGGTGGCAGTGCGATGCGATGGTTGCGCCGCCAGCGCCGCGTGCTGGCGCTGGGCGGCGGCGCGTTCGCCCATCGAGGAGCTGTAGCCACGAGGCCTGTGCTTTACGACGTCTCCAGGCTGTGGCTGCAGCCGCAACGGCGGTCGTTCGCCATGCCGGCCGCTATCCTGAGTCAGATGGACCTGCTGTCCACTCGCTACGACGAGCTGTCCTCCGAGCTCTCGCAGTACGTGGCTCTCCATGGCTATTGCAGTTCCGTACAAGCTGTATGTGCGGCTGCTAGTGACGCGTTCATGGCCTCACGCTTCACTCTCTGTTGTGTGCGTGTACTTTCTCGCTTATGCTGTACAATCCGGGTTTACTGTAGCAATGACGGGAGCTTCTCCTCCGAGAAGATCACCAACTTGTCCATCGAGATGGCGGATCTAGAGCCCAAGGTGATGGCGGTGCGGGAGCTTCGTGAGCAGCAGGCGGCTGTGGCTGAGCTGGAGGAGCTCATCGCCGACCAGAGCGCCAGCGACGACGCGGACGCCCACGAGCTCCGTCACATGGCGGAGGACGAGCGACGCGAGCGGCAGGAGGAGATCGCCCGACTGGAAGCGGAGGTGACGCGTCTTATGCTTCCCCGAGACGCCGCAGATGACAAGAGCTCCATCCTGGAGATCCGTGCTGGCACAGGCGGCGACGAAGCCTGTCTGTTCGCCGCCGACATCCTTAAGATGTACCAGAAGGTGGCACTTCTGAAGGGCTGGAAGTTCGAGATCCTTAGCTTGTCCGAGACAGATCTAGGGGGTTGCAAGGAGTGCGTGTGCTCTCTGACCGGTCGTGGAGCCTACGGCCGCATGAAGTTCGAGAGCGGCGTCCACCGAGTCCAACGCGTGCCTGTCAATGACGTCCGAGTCCACACGAGCGCGGTGTCGGTGGTGGTGCTGCCTGAAGCCGAGGAGCTGGAGGTGGAGTTGGACGCCAAGGACCTCCGTATCGACGTGTTCCGAGCCTCCGGAGCAGGCGGACAGCACGTGAACACGACGGAGAGCGCTGTTCGGATCACCCATTTACCCACGGGCCTCGTGGCCGCCGTGCAGGACGAGCGCTCGCAGCACCAGAACAAGGCCAAGGCGCTCAAGATCCTGCGTGCCCGAGTGTTCGACGGCATCCGTCGCCAACGCGACGCGGAGCGTCACAGCTTGCGCAGCTCGCAGATCGGCTCGGGCGACCGCTCCGAACGCGTCCGGACCTACAACTTCCCACAGAGTCGCGTGAGCGACCACCGCGTGAACGTGACGGTCTTCGGCATCGAGCGCATGCTGAACGGCGACCTGCTGGACGAGATCGTCGACGCGCTGGTCGTGGACGAGCAGAACCGTCTGCTGGAGCAACTCGAGTAGTTTGGAACGTCAGACATGGAGCCATGTTGGTAGAATTTGGAACGAGCTAGATTTTAGAACGCTGGCTGAAGGTTTGCCTAACACCTGCGTCCATGTAGCCTAACCTGACCACAACTGATAGACGAATTGGAATGAAAGCACGAAGCGATGCAAATGTTGTGTGTTATGCTTATTTGTGTGGCACGTTCTGGTGTCGGCCGTTAGTCACATCACATGGATGCCTGTCCAACGCGTTTCTTTTCATTTGCATGTGACTTATCCGCGCATGATAGTATTAGCCATGACTGAATTTGCATGAATTTGCATGGACGCGTTGAGTGCATGGAGAAACTTCTGAAGGAAAAGGAGCGATGGGCTTGAGAACACGATGTTTTGCAGTCGCGCGGAATGTTTCCGTTGCTTGCATTAAACTCAACTTAAATAGTGTCCTAACTGCATTGTCTCACTTGCGCAAGTTCCAGCGTTCACGTTACTCGCAAAAGTGTCTATCCGGATAACCTGGATAGCACTGTCGACTCCAACTGCCACACAAACACACGTCGTCACTTTGCCACGGCCGCCACGACGCTTGTGCTACTCCGGTCTGCAAATCCGAAGGAGAAGCGGCGACTGCTGCTGCCCCTCCGCTTCTTGGAGAACTGCTGGTCGTAGCTCTGGCTGTGTCGCTCCAGCGAGATGCTGCGGCAGCTGGCGGTGCCGATGAGCGGCTTGCCGGTCTGGAAGAAGCCCGAGACGAGCGCCAGCACTGGACAACCACGAAGGCGGCAGCACTCCAGCTCGGTGGGACTGCAAAGGTTTAGGCGCATGGCCAGCTTGAGGAAGAACACGTGCAACTCGGCGGCTCGAGTCTCTAACGCGTGCTGGGTGTGCAACAAACGCTTCTTGGGGAATTTGTCGTGCTCTAACCCGGAGAGGAAGTGGCAGTGCTCCGTGCAACTGCTTGTTGCACTCGCGGCGGATAGGCATGTGCCTAACGCGATCCACAGCGCGCGGATCTCGCGATAGCGTTTAGACACTTGCCATCGCGCGCTGCCGCACGAGACTTGCAACACGTATAGCCACGTCCCGTCCGCAGTTAACCGCAACTCGCCCACGTTCACTTGCAAAGTCGCCAGATCCGCCATCTCGGTGCAGGCTAGCGCGTCGACCGATAGGCCCTTGGACGGCGTCACGAGCACCATTGTGTTGGCTCTTGAGGTGCTTACGGGTTACGGGGTCAGGAATCCAGCCTGCGCTCTGTCGAGGAGATTGGGGAATGAAGAGCTGCTGGACCCGAGGTCGCTCTCTGGCCTATCCATGTAGGTGCAAGTTTCGGTAGCCAGCGCTCACTTTGTGGGCTTCTCGCGCCCTAACCGCTTTCCATGCAAAACGGCAAAAAAAGGTGCATAGAGGTGTTGGGTTGGTTGAAATGCAAACGGAAACGGAGCTTCAGAGCCAATCACAGCTGAGAAGATGAGAACCCCTAGTCGTCAACTTGAACTTTTGCACCGCATCTTCGTCCCAGTCTGCGCCACAAGCCGTGGCGGTTGGACTTTTGCCATTTGCAATTTGCCATTTGCACCAGCCGAGCCAATGACACGCAGGTGGTGGTTTGCTTTAGTTAGACCAAGCGAGGTGTGTGGTTGCACCAGCCCTGTATGTGTTGCAAGCGGCTGGGATAACCTGTCCCAGTGTATCGCTTGATACCAGACGGACCCGTTTCCTTCCTCGTTATGAATTATGCAAGGTATTCTGGCCGATATTATAGACCACCGCGACCACAAGAAGCTGGTGCGATTTGGAATCCTCACCTGGAGATGCGAATGAAATTGGGTCGTTGGACTGCCAGTCCAGGCGAAAGGGCTATCTCGTTTCAGAGCTCGTCTTGCCTCTATTCGGACATGCCATCTTGGAGATTTCGACGCCAGATCAGAAAATTTCGGCGAGCCAGACAGTCACTCCCCGAAGCTGTGATTTCGGACTGGATTTCAAACTTTGCACTTTGTGGCCGTTACGACTGCGTCCCACCTCAACTTTGCAGAAAACTTGAAGGGTTTTGCAGTGTAGCCACTTCGTCAAAAGGCACCAAAATGTTCAAATCCACATTTGGGCCAACATCTTTCACATATATCACCAGGGACATGGACAAAAAGAACAAAAAATGTAGCCCAAAATGTAGCCTACAATCGCAGCATATTTTTGTGGAAGCGCTCGCACACCAGCTCTCGCACACCAGCTCTCCATCGCGAAGTCGGCGGTGAGCTCCTGAGGCAGGTAGGTACATTCCAGTGCAGGAGCTGCTCGCATCACGTTGGCGCTTGGTGCTTGTTGGCCTGTCGTCGGAAAAGAACCAGCTCACGTGGTCCTCCCAGATGGTCAGTCACCTCTCCATGCTTTTAGCATAGCGATTTCGACAATTTGCTTCCACTATTCTCAGTTTGTGTGCTTTCTGCAGATTTTTCAAACTCAGGTGCCACGTTGCATAGGGATCCGTGCGTGGAGCTGACGGGTGAGCATGCGCTTGGAGCTCCTGGCTTCACTGCAGCAGCGATCACTCCACGAATCATCCGGCGAGCAGACATTTGGTCCGTTCATTTGGTTACGACCCAATTCGCTCGCTTCTCCCGCAGACGCAGATGGGAAGTAGTGGACAGCTACGCTGATGTCCAAAGCCGCATATGGCGCGAGTCATTCCGTCGTCTGGAACGCTAGCGTGATCGCTGGCGACGATGGGAGCTTCACCCGCCCACGACATTATCGAAACAAATAGAGTAAAGTGCATGTATTCTGATTCTTTCGAAGGAAAAGGCTTCCGAAAAAGATCGCTTGAAAAAAAAATAGTGCACCTTTACTCTATTTTTGTTCGATTTGGAACGACAGACCCACGGCAGGAAGCATCTCCATTTGCAAATGACCCTCATCACCAAGGCTGCAAAACTGTTAACCTTAATTTTGCTTTCGGTGGACCATGTTTGATCGCATTTGAAGTGCAAATGGTGCAGAACTGTTGATGAAGCCCGCTCACCCGACGTCCTGGTATAAATATCCCCGCCACTGCAACGTATCCATTTTCAAAACGAGTTTTATCCTATTTTGCAAAAGTGTTGCCCATCTTTTAATCAAACGAGGTGAACTTCATGCCAACTAACGTCAAATTCGTATTGAGAAAAGTAACCGCTTGGTACGGTAACTTTACTGGAACAAGCGGCACCTCCGTCCTTTCTTTGAAAGATACGTTTTTATCTTCGTCAGTTATCGCGACCCGCCAACCATTCCTCCAATCCAGTCCAGCATGCCGCTCTCCCTCGACGACCATGCAGCTTCCTCGATTTCCCTGCAGGTTGCCGACCTCTTCAATGCGCAGGCGGCCGAGGTTCCGTACCAGCGCCTGGTAGCCGTGCTTAATACCCAAGCCAGACAGATCCAGAAGCTGCAAGAAACGTTACGCGACCTCCAAGACACGCAGCGTCAGACTCTCCAGGACTCCAGCGCTCTGCACGTCATCGTGTCGCCCTTAAGCGCTCGACTGCAACGCCTCGAAGTCGAATTGTCCACGCAACGTACAGAGCAATCTGCGGCTCAGAAGCAACGGAATCAGATGCAACACGAGCTCTGTAACAAAGTGGAGCAGCAGGAACTCCTGGATTGGAGGGCCCAGAGTGAGAGGAGCACGGTGCAGTTGGGCCAGGAGCTTCGAGCGGAGACTGCCAGTGTCCATGTCGTTAACAGGTGCGTCGTCTTGAACTGAGTATCGGGCATGAGATAAGGCACTGATGGACACTGGAGGACAGTTTACAGAGCGAGCTGAGTCTCCTTCAAGACCGACTGGAAACGGCGGACCGTCGTCTATCTGCCAAGATGGACAAGTCCGAGGCCTCTCGACTGGACGGTCTGCTGCTTCAGATCCACGGCTTCGCTCCTATGGCCACGCAGCTCTCGACCGACATCGCAGCAATGCACACTCGACAGCAAACACTGGAGTTCACTACGACGCGACTGGATTCGCATCGCGCCAGGCATCAGGACGCTTTACAAGAGCTCAAGCAACAAACCGACGAGTTGCAGCGATCATTCGAGCACACGGAAGAGCGGCATCGTCTCGTGGAGGCTCCACATATCCAACACGTCGATGACGCACTGGAACAACTTCAGAAGACGCTGACGGAGCTCTCGACGGCTTCGACGACTCGGGAGACCACTCTACGCACTCTGTCGGCCAAGTTCCACTCGAGCCTTGGAGCCTTGGCCGACCAGTTTAAACGCCAGCAGCGCCACGTCCAGGTTTGTATTTCCCGGTTTATAGTCTCCAGGGTGTTTTTATCGCTTCACCTGACTGTTTTGACGTGTTTCATGTGATTTTACAGCGTATGTTGGACGAGAAAACGTCTCGCGTGGAGATGCAGACACAAGTGACAGCTTTAGGTCGCCAATTGACGGCGAAAGCGGCAGATCAAGAGCATAAGACGCTTTTGGCGAGCGTCATGGCCTTGCAAGAGCAGTGCGAAGAACTGCAGCACCACGTGGCGCTAAGTACGCGCTTCCTGGACTGGTTCGCACGGCGAGGCGAAGCGTACGAGCACAATCTGGAGCTGGTGGAGACGCAATTGGGGCGTCTGGCAGTCGCTGCTCATCCCCAGAGCCGAGAGCCTTTCGACGGCCACGTGCGTTTCCCTCGATCGCCTTGAACGACTCGCCTCGATCAGCTGTTTGGCCGCATTAAAAGCTGTTTAAACAGCTCTTGAAGCGACGAAACCCGTTTTTTCAACAGCTTTTCAGGTATACGGGGCGTATGCATGTCCAGCTTGCTGTTGTTCTTCTCTCCTGTATGGGGGGAAGGTTGCGATGCTTCCGCCTCGAGTTGCTTCGCCAAAGCTTGCAGCTCAGCTTGCCGCTGCTTCTGGACTTGCTCGGCCACTTTAGACGCTCTTCTGACCGGTGGTTCAGCTTCCAGAACCTTCGGACCGTCTCGCTTCATAGTATCAAGGTCTCGTATAGCGACAAAGATGGATTCTCGATCCGTGGCAAGGCGATACCGCACATCCGTGGGCTCTGCCGTCTCTCCTTCGACTGTGAATTCCGGTTGATTCGCTTTTTGACAGGTTTTACTCGTCGAAGGAGCGTTTTTACTCGTTGGAATCCGTTTGGGAGGTGGGTGTGGGAGTAAAAACGGCGAAACCGTCGGAACGCGGACATTAACCACTGTGCGACCTGAGGCCGGTCGACTGCTCGCTGTTGCGTCCTCCTCGCGTGCCTGGCCTTCCTCTTCAACTGCCGAGGCCACGTGAGGTCGCACGCCTTGGTAAATGATCTGCAGGCGCTCCTGCTCCACCTCGTACAGCAGCTCCGTATAGTCCTTCTTCATCTTATCCGAGTAGATGCGATCACTCAGATACACCGTGTCTCCAGCCAGCTGAGTGAGCTGCTGGATCACGTGTACACACGCTTCGGAGGCCTGATTGAGCTTCGAGAAGAGCAGGTCCCGCTGCTTCTCTTCGCGCAGTCGTTGGGTCGAAAGCGATCGGAAATGGCGTCGTGGGTCACTCGCCAACAGCTCAAACCGCCGCAGAGAGCGAAGCGCTTGCTCTCGTTGTAAAACTGAGCGAAGAGCGAGTTCCCAGAGCTCCACAGCCCTCGGGAAGCGGTCGTAATGGTCGGTCTGCGTGTACTTCAGCACCAGCTCCAGCTTGAGCTTGGGCGTGAGACGTAGTTCGGTTAATACCGCGTCCATCCGGCGCTGCAGGTCCACTCGAAGAGGCAAAGGCGCGTGGTTCGGGTGATTCGGGTGATTCGGGTGATTCGGGTGGTTCGGGTGGTGATTCGGGTGGTGATTCGGGTGCTCCGGCCGGCCGGAAGGTGATGTGGCACCATCTTTCGAAGCCGCAGTGTCGGTGAAGTGCTTTTGGATGAGCACTTGCTGGGCGGATTGCTGGTCCAAGAGCTTTCCGCGTCTGGCCGAAGTCATCGAAGAGTGAGAGGTGAGCAGGAGGTCCAGTACGGACTTGCGGGCTCGAGTGGAAGCTGTCGCCTTCCCGTCCGTAGCTGATCGAGATTGGCTCGCTTGTTGCTGTTGTTCGTCGTCGGCTTCTGATTCAACAGGCTCTGGCTCGCCAGAGGACCTCAAGGTGTCATCTCGCTCGTCGCTGGAGCTCTCTCCATCGTCGTCTTCAGGTTCAATGGCTCGGTGGATGCTGTTGCTGCTCTTGTTAGCAAGTAATGAAGGGGGAGACGGTACTTGGCCTCCTTTAGAAGGCGAGGGAGGACGTCGATTGACCACCTTGACGGCCGGAGAGCCACGCGTTGGCGATACATCGGGCTGAAACACGGGGGTAAACTCCGCATCGAGTGGGCTGCGAGTCTTTTCGTCGATCTGGGAGCTCGTGCTGTCGGTTGACTTGCCCTCGAACCACCAGGAAGGCGTAGAAATGGCGATTCGGCCATGTTCACGTCCAGGTTCTGAGGCTTCGTGAGCCAATTCAAGATCCAACGTGGAGGTTTGGGCACGGAGCGCAGCACTGGAAGTGAGACTGGCTCGGATGGAGGCTCGCTGGGCATTCAACGC
Organism: Nothophytophthora sp. Chile5; assembly: GCA_001712635.2. Taxonomy (NCBI): domain Eukaryota; phylum Oomycota; class Peronosporomycetes; order Peronosporales; family Peronosporaceae; genus Nothophytophthora; species Nothophytophthora sp. Chile5. The sequence continues at coordinate 4,209 of MBAC02002677.1, read as the reverse complement.
CTTGTAGCGCTCTCGTAGCTGGTCTGCGGTCTCCTGTATGGGGGTGACAACTCCATCTCCAGCGGTCGCAAGTGGTTGCTTCATCTTGAGTGGGGGAGTGTTTCTGTGCGTTTCAGGCGAAGGTGAGGGCGGGTTGTAGCTTGGATAGTACTGATGTCGAGACCAGGGCGCCTTCGGGGTGATTGTGGAAGACTGCTCCGCATCTCCCACCTCTTCAGTATCGGAAGGAGACGGCGAATCCTCCTTCGTGGGGCTTGGAGACCCAGCCAGAGCCGCAAGAGCTGCCGCCCGTCGCTCGGCTTCCAGCCCGGCGTGGTATTCCCGCAGCTTTTCATCCCGCACTTCGTGCCATCGAGCGATGTTATCAGCTTTCGAGGATGCTGAAACCGCAGTCGAAGGTCGTCGACCAAAGGAAGAGCTTGGGAGCGATAGAGCTAGCCGTCGAGCGACAGCAGCAGGGGACGAAGACGGTCGTCGTGGCTGTTGGAGGTGTGAAGCGGCAGCCAAAGCTGACGAAGGAGGCTTCCCACCCCCGATAAACCGACTCACGAGCGTCTCAAAGACACTTTTGGCCAGCGAAAGCACCTTCACACCACCTGGTGCTTGAGCACAGAGCGTTTGTGGCCACCGTTCAGCATTCCGGACCATCCCGAGCGCTCCAAGACACGCAGGAGCTGAGATGCAGGTAAGGATACTTTCATTTGTCGAATGACTTCCAGTCGATTCTCCAGTAGATGGGGAGGCTAGTGCCCCCTCCATCACCACAATGAGCGTGTCGATCTCCGTATCACCGACGCAGAGCGTTTGATCCGGCGTCATGATTTCCCAGGTCATGACGCGTGCCATTTCCAAGAGCTGGTCGATACTTACACCTTGCAGCAATGGCGTCGTCAATAGCGTGGCTATCAACAGGCGTAAATGCCGTGCCGTTTCTTCTCTTGAGAAGGACGGAGCACTCCACAGCGGGAAGTTCTCGCGGCTTCGGTGATACAAAAACGCAGTCACCCGCTCTTGGATCAGCGTCTGTGTGGCTTCGGAGACTCGGACGGGGCTGCTCTGCCCCGTATTAAGCGACCGCATGCTCGGATCTCGATGACTCTGCCATGTTGCAGCCAATAATCGCTCCAGCGCCTGCATCTTGAAGGCGTGGACCGTCTTGACTCGCGCCGTTCCGGGTGTTAATTGTTTCAACGTGGCGCGTCTCGAAGCTTGGGCTGGAGCACTGGCTGCTCGTAAAGATAGCGACACTTTGGACTCGTCGGTAGCCACGCCGGCGCTCGCGACCTGCCGTCGTAGAGTGGACTGCCGCTTGATGCTCTTCTTTGAGACGTTGGTGGGCATCCTCTTCAGGCTTTGGAGCTTGGTGGGGACCGTGTTGGGTCCGCTATTGGCCGTGCGAATGCACTCAAGCACAGTGTCCGCCGTCACGTGACGCCGCAGCTCCAATTTATACAGTGACGCTAGACGGACGACCTGCGCTTCCACTGGGAAGACACCGTTGGCTTCACTACGACGCACGAACGCTTGGACCAGGTTGTAAACCTCTTCGCCTAGAGCCAAGGCGGCTCGTCGTAGCCTGCGATAGGCGCTGCGGTTGTCCGCGAAGCCGAGGGACGACGTTGCGAAAGAATCGGAACAGTCGGCGCTAGGCTCTGCGGCTGTCAATAACAGCGTTCGGAACTGCTTCGGATGTGATCGAAGCTGCTGGAGGAGCCACGTCACATGCTGCTCCAGCTGTTGACGCCATGGGAGCTTGGCATCGGCGTCCTCCTCAGCCTTCCGGGCTCGTAGATCCTTCTCGTCGTTGCTGCAGGTCTGGAGAAGCCGAGCGACTTTGACTCGGATCGTATCGGGCAGTACGGCTGGCAAGAGCGGGTGGTCGCACTTCCGTTGGTCTCGCACGCTCAAAGGCAGCCACACAGCGGATTCGTCATGTAAGGCTCGTTGAAGCGCTCGACTGGCACGAAGGGTCTCGGCTTGGAGGGTGGCGTCTCTCTGCGCCTCCGAAGACCCGTCGATCGCTTCGGATGGTGCATTCATGATGGATTGATGGAGGCGCTAAGCTTGCGGAGACCGAGAGACGTGGGGCATGGCCCACAGACCAAGGGATTGCCGAGGCAAGGAGCGAATACACGCGCAGATGCCGCTGGTTCTGCGTATAAATGAAACGAACGGCAACTTCTGGATCTCTGACTGCCATCCGTCTATTCCAGGCGCGACCAGACAACAGACAGCTCCCTCTGTCATTCTGGAAGGGGCTTCGGAGAGTATGGCAATGCAAGACAGGTGGCGATGGCGGTGGCTTGGGCACGCCCCTCGAGTGCCTGCCTGCCTCTCCGCTGTGGTTGAAGTACGGGAGAATGATGATCGTTGAACTTGTGAATTATTTTGCGTGGTCCACAAATTTAGAGGACAAAACTACCGAATGGCATACAGGCAAGTGAGTAGAATCTTGAGGGTGGAGAATGGCTTTCATTTTTTTGATCGGAGATGGCGGCGACTGCGCTAAAGATGCAAGAGTAACAACACTACGAGTTGGATATACCGAACGCTCCTTCGACAGCAGCAGCAACGAGGTTGTGCCAGCCTGCTGGTCATACCGTCGTGGTAGCTGCGGGCGCTTCGTCTCAACACTGTCGTCTTGTTCAAAGACAATTAATGCCTTGCTCCAGGGTCCTCGAGCTCCACAAAGGAGGAGACGCCTGTGGCTTCCAAGCTGCCTATCTGCGACGCACCGATATCCTCTTGCACTTGCTGCTCGGGTTCGTAGATGTACGTGCCGTAGCCCCATGCGGTCAATTTCACGGAGCACACATGAATGAGAACGAGCCCGAAAACGCCAACTACCCAGAGCATGACAATCATAACGACGTAGACGCTGGGGTTGTCCTGGAAGGTGAGGCCAGTGCCAACGCAGGGGAACCGCCCACTGCTAGCGAGCACCATTATAGGTTGGACCACACTCAGCCAGACAGAGACGGCGCTCAGGACACCCGTAAGCAGTTTGGCGACGAGGAAGTAGAACACAGCGGTCCACATCGGCGTCGTGAAGACATCTAGGACAGGTCCATTCCACATGAGAAGTTCGCAGAAGTCGTACGGGATCTCTGGCAGCTTGGTGTTATCCTTCTGGATTGCGGAGTACGCCTGCAACGGCATCCGTGTCACAATGAAGTTGGCGAGCTCGACATCGCAGGATGCGAATAGGTCAGCAGCGATTATGTTGAAGAAGACGAAGAACTGCTGGACGCCGGTCCCCCATACAGCCAGGTTGGGTACCCCGGTGAGTACACCCATAAAAATGATAAAGAAGGCCAGGAAGCCAAGCAGCACGATGATCACAGTCGATACCGCCACGAAGGAGAAGGAGATGACGATCACCCGGGTACAAATCGAGCAGCGTTCCTTAGTCACCTTCACACATGCGAAGAACGCGGGAATCATGGCCGAAATGGGCAGCAGCACGATGCTCAGCACTGTGAAGGTCAGGATGATGCTAGCACCGGAGATGGCGAGCACAACGTTGAGCACGTGGAAGACAAGAAGCGCAGCCACTCGGGCGAGAAACACCTTCAGGTGGCAGCCCGCCCTCAGGCAGTACACCTTCAGGCGACAGCTTGCCCAGCGCGATTGCGTCCCAAACCGTGGATTCAGCAAGAGCTTGAGGTCGACGCCTTCCTCTGGGAACGCCAAATCGCTCTGCTGGCCCGCTGTCGCTTTTGTCATGGGTTGGTTGGGCGGTACAGCAGTAGTTGGTTAAAAAAGTTGGCGAGTGCTTGAGCTTGCGCTTTGAAGACTGGAGCTTTCGCTGTTTGGTCGACTTTTCTGCAATGCGTATTCCACGGAGACAACGAGGGGAGTGCGAGCATGGAAAACGAAGACATGTGGAGGTTTTATAAGTCATCGATACGCAAGTCGCTTGATATAAGCGGCCCGTCTCCCCAGTGATGGAGTGACTTTCGTGTGCCAGTATTTCGAAGGAAGATGAACCCAATTCTCGTTTTCGTGTCGGCTAAAGTATTAAAATCCCGGTACGGTATGAGCGAACGATGATGCGGCAAACGAAGGCGTATCCATCGATCAGACTTCTTCACGGCCGGGAAGAGCCCAGCGCCAACGAGCCCAGATTCCCGGTTTTACCGGCTCTACGAATTTGGGTGAGCCGGGATTACCGGCTCCTACGCAATTTAAAGGCCGGTTTGGAGCCGG
>MBAC02002673.1:0-12948 GCA_001712635.2 Nothophytophthora sp. Chile5 | reverse complement strand
GCCGTGATGCTGCTGGAGGAAGGCGACGAGGTGGAGAACATCACGCCGCTGCCCACGTCGTTCACCAAGATGGAGGAGCAGATCGCGGCCCAGCAGGCGCTGCTGCGGTCCATGTTCATCGAAGGCAAGAAGATGATGGAGCAGCAGCACTCGTACGGCGGCCAGGTGCATCCGGCCCACCAGCAGCGGTACATCAACCAGATGCAGGCGCCCGAGATCCTCGAGGAGAAGGACCCGCTGGCGCTGCCGCCGTCCACGTCCTCCTTCGAGTACGTGGACTGAACGCAACGTGGTCTGGTCTATCTACTGCCAACCAAGACGGGCATCCTCCGGGTTGCTGGCTTGGCGTTGCTCTGCCTTGCATGCAGACGTTGCATCTCTCCCCCTGCCTCTCGTACCGTGCTGCGTCCCAATGCTCCCCACTCGTCTGTAATAAACACCCAACTCAGCTCAAAAGAATCAACAGGCCCTTCCATTCCCAGCAGCCAGAGCTCCACTCGTCGTCCTTCTAGCAGGCGATGCAGCCGCAGAAGAGCTTCTGCTTCGGCGGTCCCGACGTGGCGGTGGACGCGGCGCCCGCTGTCCGACCAGCTGCCGAGCCACCGCCGCAGAGTCCGGCGTGCAGACTCGCCAGCGTCGTGGTCTCGCCGTAGAGCAGCTCCTCCTCCACGTGCACCTGGTACTTCTGCGAGACGAGGCCTTGCAGTTGCGTGAGCGCCATCGAGTCCAGCCCCAGCTCCTGCAGCGGCGAGCTGTCGTGGATCTGCGCGGCCTCCACGCCCAGCAGCTGAGCCAGTTGATTCACTAAGAACGCGTGCACTTCCTCAGGCGGCACGCCCGAGATCACCGAAGGCAGCTTCGCCTTCCCTCCGTCGTCCGCGGGGGCCACTCGCGGGCCGTTAACGCTGCGGTCCATCGTTTCGTCGCTGACGCCGTCGCCTTCCTCCATCGACACATCGCCGATCATGTCTTCGTTGCGGTAGAGTTCGTCCAGCATCTTGTCCTCCAGCGCCTTCTTGCATCGCGACCGCGAGATCTTGCCGCTCGTGGTCTTGGGGATCGATCGCGGCGCCAGCAGCACCACCAGCGTCACCTTGACGCCGTGTTCACGCGCGATGGCGCTGCGGATCTTGCCGCACAGACTGGCTTTGCTGGTCATCGCCGGGTCCCGCAACTCCGCCACCAATGCCAGCTTCTCGTCCCCGTCGTGACCGTCGCCGTTCACGAAGGAGAACGCCGCGCAGCAGCCTGGCCGAAGCTCTTCATGGGTCTCCGCAGTGGCCTCCATGTCCTGCGGGTAGTGATTCCGGCCGCGGATGATCACCAGATCCTTCATGCGTCCGCAGATGAAGAGCTCCTGGTTGTACAACACCCCCAGGTCACCCGTCTTCAGATACTTCTTGCCTGCTTCGCCACCAGCCACTTGGGCTTGGAACGCTTCAGCCGAGAGCGCTCGCATCTCCTCCCCGAAGTAGCCCTGCGCCTTGGACGCACTGGAGATCCAGACTTCGCCCGTCTCGCCCGATGGCTTCTCCTCGCCCGTCTCCGGGTCCACGATGCGAACGTCGATGCCGTGGTCCTTCCGAGACGGCACGCCGCAGCCAACCATCTCCTTCACGAGCGCTCCAGAGGCGGTGGCCGCCTTGTCGACCACTTTAAACACGCGGTCGCGCTCCAGCGCTTGCTTATCCACCCAAAGCCGCTGCTGGCCGCCGCCGCAGACGTAGACCGTGTGCTCCGCCAGGCCGTAGGTGGGCTTCACGACGTCCGCGGGCAGACCGAAGGGCACAAAAGCGCGGTAGAAGCTGTCAATGGTCTCGCCCTGGATGGGCTCGGCGCCGTTGATCATGTGTCGCACGCTGGAGAGATCCACGTGCTCTCCGCTGCTCAGTCCGACCGTGAGGCGGTCCGCCTTCCTGGCGAGCAGCGAGTAGGCGAAGTTGGGGGCTTGGAGGTGCGTGGCGCGATGCTTGGAGACCAGCCGCAGCCATAGACACGGGTCGCGGATGAAGCTGAAGGGCGAGAGGTACACGCCCGTGCCGCCGTTGAAGATGGTGCCCAGATACGCGCCGATGAGCCCCATGTCGTGGTATTGCGGCAACCACGAGACCACCACTGTGTCGCGGCCGGCGTGGAGAGCCGAGCTGATGGTGCGCAGGTTGTGGTTCAGATTGCCGTGCGAGAGCACCACGCCCTTGGGGGCGGACGTCGAGCCCGATGTGTACTGCAGGAACGCCGTCTGTTCGGCGCTTGGGGTCTGCGTGAGCCAATGCTTGGCTGGATCGAGGCCCTTGGCGTCCACCAGGTCGTCTGTAACGACCCAAGCCAGATGATCTGGCCACGGCACGGCGTCCGCGAACGTGAGCTTGTCCTTGAGGGCTGAGATCTTCTTGACCTGGTAGTACAGCGAGCACGTGAGCGCCGTCTGCGCGCGGCAGTTCTGCGCCACGGCCACGAACATGCTGATGTCCTTCTTCATCTTGCGCGGGTCGGGCGGATACACCGGCACAGCCACGACGCTAGCTCGCAGACAGGCCAGGAAGGCCACGATGAAGTCCAGGCCCGGTGGATACACGAGCAGCACGCTGTCGCCTGCTTGCAGGCCCAACCTGCATGTTCAGATCCAGAAAGAGAGAGAGAAACGCAGTGGGAATCAGACTTCCAGCGGTTAATCAACGCCGTCTTGAGCGCATAAAGACGCACCCTTTGCCATGCTGCTTGGGCGCCGCACGGAGCAGTGCTGCGAGGTTCTGAACGCGCTTGTTCAGCTCCTGGGAGACGTAGAGACGGCCATAAATCAGTCGGGAAGCTCAAGAACAACGTCGAGAGAGGGTTTCGCTTTGGAGGGGGGTTGCGATGGCTGTATAGCACGTACCGCACATGTGAGCGTTGAGTTCACGACGCCCTTGTCGTCTGCGAACGATAGCATCGTCTGGACAACGAGCAGACATGCAGAAGAGCGAGAAACAGACACAGCGTCAATGTCAACAAGTGGTCATCGTCTCGGGACTTGAACAGCGTCTCCTGCAGCGGAAAACACAGCGTTTTGACCGCAAAAGGCACGGGCGGAACGACAGACGTGTTTTCTACACGCATGCACAAGGAGGATGCCGTCGTACCCGCGTGGGCGTCTCCTGGGCCCATTTCTCCACGCGCTCGAGCAGCTCCGATGCCATTTTCGTCCTTTTGGGTCGCTCGTTGTGTTCTGCCGCTGCGGTGCCGACGGACAATGCCAGCCGTTATACGTTACGCGACATGTCGAGACGAGGAGTGGTCATTTTCCAAATCAAGGTATTTTTGACTTAAAAATGTAAGTCAGGACGGGGTAGATGCACCTTGTTTTAGTGGTAGACAATAGATAATCACCGTGTAGTGTCGTAGGCACCCGTGGCGAGCCAGCGCGAGTTGATAACATGGGTTCCATTTCGTATCAGTTATGGCCGCTACGTTGCTCAAACTTGCGCTGCTCGTACCGTCGGTCCCAGCACGCAGCAAGCAGCAATAAACAGTGTTGGCAACCATCGCAGTATTCCTCAGGGCTGCGCCGATCCTCCTCACCATGAAGCGGATGCACCGACTCCATGTGCGTCTTGCGGTATTCCAAGGCGGAAATCCAGTCCTGGTATGAGAATATCCAGCGTTGGCGCCCTTTCAAGATCGTTAAGATAATCTCCTTTTCCGCCAATCTCACGCCGTTCTACAGTTCATGCCTTCTCCTTTTGACCAATGAGAGCTCCCATAAATACCACATTTCATGGACCGCGGGATGTCGACCACATAACGCGACGCTTCGCGTGGCATTTGGCAAAATGCAGCGCGCCGCCACCAGGAAGGACTCTGCGGTCTCCCAGCGCCTGCAGCAGGCGGCCGAGCAGCTCCAGGCCGCCATCCACAGCGCACGCCAGCGGCGGCGGTCATCCCTTTCATCCGCCTCCAGCGAAAGCAGCAGTCCGAGCCGCTCGCCCCGTGTGCCACAGCCGGAGACCGACACTACATACGGGCACGACGAGGCAGACGACGCGTTTGCAGGCGATGAGGAAGGCTCGAGAGCGACGTGGAGACAGCTGCCAGGCGGCGGAAAGATGCGGCGTGACGCAGGCGACGCGCTGGCCGAGAGCGAGAGCCACAAGGCGCTGGACTGGATGCAACGCGACGTGGAGCGGCAGGCGCGGGAGAACCGAGTGATGCGTGACACACTCGCGCGGGCGCTGCAGGACATCACCGACGTCATTGGGGACCTCGTGGAGCCTGAGACAGCTTGTCGATTGCAAATGACGGCGGCGGCTGTCTTGGAGACAGGCGGCAACAACGCTGCGACTGTTGCTGCTGCCCAATTGGCGCCTGACAAGGTGGACGAGCTGGTGGCGCAGTGGGAGGACGCGCTGGTCTCGTGGCGAGAACGAAACGTAGCTGAGAAACAGCAACTCATTGAAGGCTTCGCGCGGTTTGAAGAGGAGTGTCTGGTGCGGATGCGTGCAGGCGAAACCTCCCATAGACACGAGCAGGAGCGGCTGGCTCGGGAGGCCAACGTGCAGCAATGTGAGTCTTGGCAGTAGGTTCACACTTCTTTCGTGTCATTTGCCAGTCACCGCATCTGTTCTCACGCAATTTCTCCATTGGCATGCGTCTAGTGACTAGCGAAGACTGCGTGGGTCATCTCTTGTCGACATTGGAAGGCAACTGCCACGCGAGGGAGCGTCTGCAGATGCAGACGGAAGATCTAGCAGCGCAAATGCTGGCGATGCTCTCAGCCAGTAACCCAATCGGTGCTAAAACTGAGGTGGCGAAAGCAACGACAGCTCTGGAGAACACGAAACCCCAGGACGACAAACTCGAGCGACGTCTCTTGGACTTAACGGCGCAGGCGGATACGTTGGAGTTGCGCGCTCTGCACTGCGAGATGGCGCTGGCACAGCAAACGCAGCGTGCGTGTGAGACGGACGCCCGTCTGCAGATGCTGCTCGAAGATTGTCGAGGTCGACATCACCACGTCGAAAGGCATGACGAACGCGTGATGTCCAAAGACGCACTGCGGTTGTACCAGCAGAAGCTTGAGCTATTGGAAGGCCGCATGCAAGACGTGCAGGAGCAGGTGACCTGTGATCACGAACTGTTCGAGTATGAGCAGGCCAAGTGGGCGTTCAAGAAGCGGCAGCAACGCGACAAGTACGACGAGGTGCTTGACGCTAGCGTGAAGGTGCTCAAGGTGCTGCTTATCCGCGAGAAGCTGCTGAAGAAACACGAGTGCTCGAGGCAAAAGCGCGACAACGAACTTCAGGAGTATCAACTTGAGCTCACCCGCCAGGCCGCGACACTGCAGACCACGGCGCACGAGCTCATGCAGGAGTGCGCCATGGTGCTGCTCGTGTTGCAGCAACTCGCTGTGCTGAGAAGGAGCAGCAATCAGGTCCAGGGTGCGCTGGGGGACTGGACTTTACCCGCCAAGCCAGTTCAGATGAAGAACATGATCAAGCGCTTGAAGCAAGTGGAAGCTGCGCTAGGGCGACGTGACTGGTCATCACCAGTGCCACCAACGGCTTCGGCACCGGGGACGAAGAGTTGCCGCTCCCCGGTCCACAAAGCTGCATGACTTTGAAAGTGAAGGAGCACGGCCGAATTGCTTTGCGCCACAGATTGGAACGATTGGACTGTTAGAAGACTTCTTCCAGACAGCTGTAGCATTCAAAGCCTGCTGGATGCATGAGCTGGTCATCAAGTCTCCATCCATTGCAGCCCATGGTAGTGGCGAGGGGAACCCCGAAACGGACGACGGTAGCCATAAAGTTCGTGGAAAAGGAGTTGAAATGGCTTTCTCTGGAACGCTCGTCGTTCCTGCTTGACAGGTGCATGGGTGCGTTGGGTTCGCCGTAACATGGAGGGAGGACCCCTCTTCACCTCTGACTACTGCATTACCTTGAGCTCATTTCCCAATCTCCCAGACGCGAACACAGCCAGCCAGCCTCTGCAGTTCAAGAAGATGCGAATGACTGCAGTGGCCTTTGCCTTCCTGGGCCTGTTGCTGGTGGTCTTCCCAGCAGAAGCGACCGTTGGTGCTTGCGGTGGGAAGAACTGCACGCTCGCATGCCAACCTGGAGAGAAGTGTGTGCTGCAGACGGTGACGTGCATCCGAGCGCCATGCCCTCCCATCCAAACGTGTGTTGCCATTGCTGGCGACTCGGAGGAGACGCCGGCATGCACCATGGCGTGTGGCGAGTTCCAGACGTGCCAGATCTACGAACCGGACGGCACCGAGTACTGCGCCGACGTGTGCTCCGAGGGTCGCTGTCCCCAGGACTCGACGTGCGAGCTCCAGGAGGTGCAGTGCATCAGGGCGCCCTGTCCGCCCGTGGCGGTGTGCAAAGACTCCACTGGGCAGAGCACCTGATCGAGGACGAGTGGCGCTGTGTCACGTCTTCGAACAGCAAAACGATCCCCAATGCATGCTAAATACAGTCGTTCTACATGTTCGTAGCGTTTGAAGGCGTGCTTTGCTCTGGAGAGTGCTTGCTGCACTGACAACGAGTCGTGTGGACAATTTGACTACCAGTAGGCGAAGCGCTGCCTCTTGTTGAAGTTACTGCCTTGGCGGCGGGTTCATAGAACGCAGCTTCCGTCCTCGCGTTGGGTGCCTCGCCCAAAAGGTTGGGCTGAGCAGAGTGGGCGAATTTTCCTGGCAGGATGCCTTGCGTTTGCTTGAAGTGTGGTCGGCGACGTACGGCTGCAGCCTCTCCCAGTGGTCTGCCTGCTGGAATATTTTGCTGTTAGGACGTGTGTAACGGGTTCAGACAAGATGAAGACGGCACCTGCTTCGTGGCGCCTGACGCAAAGGCGTGCAGTATGAAAAGACAACGTACAGGGCATCGGTTCCCCTCTCTTCCGCCACCGGCGCTCTCAAGCACATCGCAATCCCCTCGCTTCGGGAACAACGACCAACTCGCAACGCGTTTGACCCTGCTTCGTCCCACAAGATGCGTGTGCTTGGACTCTTCGGCGTCTTAGTGGTGACACTCTCGGCTGGCACCGCCGTGGCCACGGAGGAAGCCGCGGTGTGCAACCTCATGTGCGTGCAGGGCATGAGGTGCGAGTTGCAACAAGTGCAGTGCATCACTGCGCCGTGCAACCCCATCGCGACGTGTGTGGCCGTTGACCCCGAGCCGACGTGCACCAAGAAGCGGTGCGGCAAGCTCAAGAAGTGTGTGATAAGTTCGATAGACGGCACCGAGTCTTGCATCAGCCCGTGCTCCACGGTGCGCTGTGCCTCGGGCTACACGTGTGAAGTCGAGCAGGTGCAATGCATCAAGGCGCCCTGTCCGCCCGTGGCAGCCTGCAATCCGACCAAGAAGACAGGCAAGCAGTCGTACGCGCAGCGAGCTTTACGAACGGCCAGCAACATGTAAGAGGAGGAGGAGAGCAAGATGTTTCTAGGATTGACGCTCGAAGGAAAGCAGCAAAGTAAAATAAACTGGTTGGCGGCATCATTTCGATGGTCATGTGGCGTCCTTTACATAGCGTTCCCCGCAAGCAACTGGTGGTTGGCAGGTGCTCCTCGCGAGCCGTGAGCGCTCACCGTCTTCGATGCCGTAGCTGGAGGCAGCAGTGCACGATGACTCGATTCCACAACCAAGAAAGCGTTAGTGCCCGGTCTCTGCGTGCGTGAGAAAGCGTCGTTTGTGTTCATTTCCTTCCTTTTGTGGGCCGCGATTACCTCGCATTCGTGCTCTCCGAACGTAAACCCGTTGAAGTTCCTGCTTTTAAGCGGAAGCTTGTTCCACACAAGCTCGAGCTCGCCCATCGGCAGAGCCTCTCTCGTCGCCCTTGCCCCTGGCATCGTGGATATTGTCCGTTCGTATGGCACAGTTCGGCAATCACGACGATCACCTGTATGTTTGGGGAGCGTGTGAAGTCTGCGACGCAAGTGAAAGACGCCAACAGCGATTTGAAAAAGCCCCACGCACGCTTCTCCTTCCCCAGATGTTGCGGACTCTGCGTGGCAATTCCTCTTCTCAGTCTCCGACGCCAGCTGCACCAGGATAAGAAGTCGGCGGCGTCAACTGCGCAACAGACTCGAGGACGTTGTCGACTCGACTCGGCAGTGCTTCTTGGCAATGCCCAAGGTAGTCTTGTGTCAGCCATATGAGCGAGGATTAAAAACAGGAGATGCAGCTCAAACGAAGAGGCTCCAGCCGCGTTTTGCGCCAGGATGCGATCACATCAAGCGAGTCCAGCTCAGTTACGAACTCGGAGGTTCCCAACCGAGGCATCGTCACCTTGTGCAAGTACCGACAGTATCCTCCGCGAAATGTTTACGACTGCGCAAATCCGACGAGAAGGATACAAGTAGCTCATGCCGTCAACAGAGACTCAGCATCTGGCTTCGTGCTTCGTGCCTCGTGCCTGCTGGCCATGCATCTCCGACTCGCCAGACAGCGGAAAGCCCCAGCCCAGCTACCCCCAGTATCGTCCGGGTCTGGCTACTCCGCGTGCACTCAGATGGGGATTAGGAGCCACCAACGACAGGGCACTTGGTTGAAGATCGACCGAAGGTTTGGAGAGAAAGCACAGCCCTGTCCTCCCCAGCTTCTGTCCGCCCCGGCGTGGAAACGGCAGCCCAGTCGAAGATCCCAGCCGCGATTTCATTTAGCTCGGCTGGACGCCGCCTTCCGATTGTCATTTTACAATCTGCCAGCTCTCGCTCAACCCAGGTCTTCTTGCGCTTCACCAAGCAATGCACCTTTCGTCGGCGATTTTCGGACTGACGGCGCTTGCGTCGTCTTTGCTGGCGGCTCCCGCTGCTGCGGCGGACATGCCGCTGCCGTGGGACGGCCGTGGCTACGACCTCACGGTGGACACGCTCACCGACAAGTACCTGACGCACATCTTGACCATGCGCAACAACGGTACGGACGGCAACCCAGCCGACTACGTGACGGTCACTCCGGAGGGCCGTTCGCCCGGCTTCAACGGCGACACTGGCGTCATCACCGTTGCTGTGGATGCCGAGGCCGTCTTCAAGACCCAGACCAACTTCCGGCGCTCGGAGCTGGTGCAGAACATTGCCGGCAACGCCGCTGGCACGACATTCTTCCGTACGAGCGTCATGAAGGAGGAGGCCTTCCTCAACAAGTACGCCTGGCAGATGATCTTCCCTGAGTCGCACATCTTCGAGATCCGCGTGGACGCCACGGCGGACCCACCCATGATCATCTACCTGAACAACGGCACGTACGACGCCAAGTGGGAGACGGAGTTCGTGCCTGGCACGTGGTACAACTTCGGCATTGGCGTGAGTAAGGCGACGAGCGGAAGTGGCTCTGTGGTCGAGTTCTACACGAGCGAGGGAGATGCCGACCTGGCGCTTGAGGCCACCCACGAGGTCGTCACGGAGTTCCCGACTTCGTACGAGTTCCACTACGGTCTGCTCACCCTGTCGGACGACGGCAGCGAGCCGGTGATGAACGCGGAGCAGGATATCCTGTCATACAACGGCGTGTCGGTGGAGGCTGAGGTGGTCACGACCGCTTCTGTTGCCGTTTCGGGTGCTTCTTCGACTGCAGCCTCCACTGGGGAGGATGCGTCGGATGTGACGGACGCTCCGGTTGCCACGACGGCGACTGAGACCACGGCACCGGAGACTGACAACTGCCAGCGCCGCAAGTAAGCTATTGATCACTGCGATGCAGCGTTGCTAGGTCGAAGTGATGTCCGAGGCGTGCTTATTGAGCTTCAGGGTCGGTGTCGTCGTCGTCCCCGGAATGAAACGAGGAAGTTGCATGGACGCTCAGGTAATTGAGCCATCTGAATAAGCTCAGCCAACTTGTCTTGCAGAAATATATTCTTCTTTGTGCGATGCAAGCCTCTTCACGTGCTGGAGTGTGTAGATAACGCGAAGGCGATTGTGTGTCGGGGCGTGTTGGTTTCACGCTGTCGTCACTGTGCTGTTCACGCGGCGAAGCTTGCTTTTAACGAACATGGCGGTAGATGGGAGGGCTTTCCAAATGCTGCCGCTCGCCAGGTGGAAGGGTCGCAGGTTGCTTGGGGCTTCGATCTGCGTTGGTGAGGCTATGCGTCTGAGAACGGCCCTGGATGGGGAGAATAATCCAGGTCGAAGCCTGCCTGGCAGGACACGCAGCTCTTGTTTAGCGTGATGCCTGCTAGTGCATTCCAGGCGCAGGCCACGCAAGCTCGAGCCGTGTTTGTCGTCATCTGCGTGGCGATTGAAGGCAAGCAAATCCATCGTCAGCAAATCCAAAGATATCGCAATTCCTTCCGAGTTCCCATCTGACTTGGGGGGCGCGCGCAGACAGCGAAAAGGTTCCAGTTGATGATTTCTTGTCGCGCCGTTTAACCCCGTCAACCACTCAGTTGGGCTTGGCTCGTTGCTCTGCTTGCACCTCCATGGAGATTAACTGCCAACGACGGGGCAAGCGGATGGAGGTTCTGATTAAAATCTCCTTCACCCTTCACCACCCGACCGACCGTCAGCTAACGTACTCCATCTCGTCATTTTGCAATCTGCTCCCAACCGCTCAAGCTCGTTTCTCCCAGCTCCAGTAGTATTTCAGCCAATATGCAGCTTTCTTCCGCGATTCTCGGCCTGGCAGCCCTCACATCGTCTTACCTGGCGGCTCCCGCTGCTGCGGCGGACATGCCGCTGCCGTGGGACGGCCGTGGCTACGACCTCACGGTGGACACGCTCACCGACAAGTACCTGACGCACATCTTGACCATGCGCAACAACGGTACGGACGGCAACCCAGCCGACTACGTGACGGTCACTCCGGAGGGCCGTTCGCCCGGCTTCAACGGCGACACTGGCGTCATCACCGTTGCTGTGGATGCCGAGGCCGTCTTCAAGACCCAGACCAACTTCCGGCGCTCGGAGCTGGTGCAGAACATTGCCGGCAACGCCGCTGGCACGACATTCTTCCGTACGAGCGTCATGAAGGAGGAGGCCTTCCTCAACAAGTACGCCTGGCAGATGATCTTCCCTGAGTCGCACATCTTCGAGATCCGCGTGGACGCCACGGCGGACCCACCCATGATCATCTACCTGAACAACGGCACGTACGACGCCAAGTGGGAGACGGAGTTCGTGCCTGGCACGTGGTACAACTTCGGCATTGGCGTGAGTAAGGCGACGAGCGGAAGTGGCTCTGTGGTCGAGTTCTACACGAGCGAGGGAGATGCCGACCTGGCGCTTGAGGCCACCCACGAGGTCGTCACGGAGTTCCCGACTTCGTACGAGTTCCACTACGGTCTGCTCACCCTGTCGGACGACGGCAGCGAGCCGGTGATGAACGCGGAGCAGGATATCCTGTCATACAACGGCGTGTCGGTGGAAGCCGAGGCATCGACGGGCTCTTCCAGCACTGTCGCCTCGCCTACTGTCACATCGACTGCTTCTAGCGCCTCGACCGGGAACGAAGTAAACACCGCTGCACCGGCCGTGTCGAGTGCCACTGGCGAAGAAACGACCAGCGAAGACGCCTCGGCTGAGGCCGCGACCCCGGAGTCCACTACAGCTCCGGAGGTCACCGCCGCCGCCCCCGAGGTCACCGCCACTACTCCTGTTGCCACCACAACCCCTGCAGCTGGTGGCTGCCGTCGCCGCAGCTAAGCTTGCCCACTCTGCCGTCTCTCGTGCTTGAAGCGAAGCGCTAAGGTGCTACTAGTACGCTTGGTCTGAAATGGACTTTGTTTTTGTGGTTTGACTAAACTTGGCTTCCTTTTCCTTCGCCCTGGGTGCTGGATGACCCGGCACTCAATATGGGCAAGCTGGCGGAGCTCGGGCTGGACCCGACGAGTCACCGCATGCCTCTTCTCCATCATCGGGTATCCGAGCGGTTCGCTAGCAGTCACGCCAACCGCTGAAATCGCTCGAGCCGTGGCAGACGGTGAATGGACGTGCACCGGCATCCGATAGGCCTGACAAAAAGGAGAATGGAGTTATTCGGAGCAGTGGCTGCAGCCGCCCACCCCAGTCTACCGCCACCGTCACGCGAATATTGCCGCCCGTCTATTTGAAAGCGACGTGGATTCGTCGGTCCTTGTCCTATGCCAGTGGCTGCCGAATGACGCTACGGGTGACTCACGCGCCCATTTGATCCCGTGGAGTATTCGGAGGCAGATCGGTGTCGGTGCCGAGCTCTGTTGTCTACGTGCCGGGGGTGCAACATGTACGCTCTTCGGTGCCTGTAGTCGCGGGGCACAGAATCATCCCATCGCCACTGCGACTCCGAGATCGCAGCTGTTCGCTGTTCGGACCTGCCGGCGGTCGTCCCTAAGTGGCGTCCAGTCAACAATCAAAAGTCACCACGTCGACTTAATCAGATCCTCATCTCCCAGTACAAAACCCACATGTTGAGGCTCTTGGTTAGGTATCCCTAGCAAAAAAGCGCGACTTGTCGACTTTACAAGAACCTGCCGCCTTTCCAGGTGGTGCCACCGCCTGGCTTCGAACCTTCCAGTCGTTGAGCCAGGGCTCGTCCGTAACGGTCGAAACCTCTTGATTTCAGTATGCTGCCCTCACCCGCGGCCAATCCGGCTGGTTCCGGCGAACACGTCAACTTTACGCTTGCCCCTGCTGGCCGAGCTTCCTGCCACCAGGACTGGAACGCTGTGCTGCCTCGCTCTCATCCTCGTCATTGCCGCTTTTGCGCTGAACCAGCCCAGATCTCCCCGAACCTTTAGCGATGGCGCGAGTGTCTTCCATCTTGGCGTCTGCCGCCGCCCTCGTGGCCGCGCTGCTGTCCTCCAGCGCCCACGCCGCTGATGACATGACGCTGCCGTGGGACGGCCGCTTCGACGACCTCACGGTGGATACGCTGACGGACAAGTACCTGACGCACATCCTCACGAACCGACAGAACGGCACGGTGGACCCGGACCAGTGGGTGACGGTCACCCAGGACGGCCGCTCGCCCGCCTTCAACGAGGACACGGGCGTGG
>MBAC02002671.1:0-21017 GCA_001712635.2 Nothophytophthora sp. Chile5 | reverse complement strand
GATCTTCATGTGCGGCCCGCCGCCGATGCTTAAGTTCGCAGTGCTGCCGGCTCTGGAGTCGCTGGGCTTCACGCCTGACATGCACTTCAGCTTCTAAGGAGAGAGAACTCGGAGACCAGATGAGCGTCCTTCCAGTAGCATTTGCTTCAGGTTGTAGATAGGAAGAGCGAAGATCGTGCTGGTAAAGCGAACCTAATGGGCTGGTGCGTCACTTCTTCTTGGGGGAGAGCGTGCGTTGCGTCAGTGGCGTTCGCGACGCGCCGTCCGCCAGGTTGCCATTGAGAGTGCCGTTGCCACCGGCGCTCTCCTCGTCGGATGACTCGTTGCCGTTGTCCTTGAGCTTCTTCTTAAGTACGCGCTTCTTCTTCTTATCCTGCGCCAAGATGACCTGCGAGGACGCGCGTTTCACTCGGTCTCGGCTCAATGCCTCCTCAGTATCATCCAGCAACATACCCGTATTACCGGCTCCATTGCCTCCGGCGTCATCCATCTCCAGCTCTTCGGCGGTCAAGCCGTCGGTGCCTGGCAAGGGGATACGCTGGTTATACGGCCGCGTAACCAGCATCTCGGCGTCCGAGACCTCCGCCGCCGAAGGATCGCTCTGCTTCGAGTTCAGCCGCCGCATGCTCACGTTCACTCCGTCCCGCTTCTTCTGTCCCAACATTGGCGCAACCCTCAAGTCCGAGCTTGAAGGAGGCGCCAACTTGATCTGACTCAGTAACCGGGTAAGCGTAACCTCGCTCTCTTGCAGAGCCTCCACGATGGTCTCGTCCGTAACCGCGATGACCTGGTCGTCTTCACGGACGCTCTCCATCTTATCCACGAGGTGCTCGACGCCAGCCTTCACGCCGATCAATACCTTGGCCAAGCGCTCGTACTTGAGCTTGGCACGCTCCAATTTGGCGCTGGCCAGGACCAGATTCTGCTCGTGGTCATCCACCAACTTCCGACGATGTCCACCACTTGAGCTGCTGTACTTGAGCTCTTCGACACGTGCTTTCAGAGCCGCGTGCTCTGCTTGAAGCCGCTCCAAACGCGCCTGGTTCTCCTTGGACAAGTTGAGCAGATTGTCCGTCGTGCTCTCCTGACTCGTGATCTTCTGGATGACTTCGTTCACGTCGCTCACCCCCGTCGCCTCCTTGATCTTCCGGAACGCACTCTCGAAGATGTCGATCTTGCTGCGATGCTCCTTCTTCTCCTCCCCCACATCGCTGTGCTGCAGTACTGTGGCCATGAGGGAGGCCTTCAATTGCCTCTCACCTTCGATGCCGAGGTCCCCGCCTTCTTGAGCCACCACAGCGCCCTTGTACTTCTCGCGCTTATCCAGTCGATTGGACATTTCCAAGCGGATCTTCACGTACTGCTGCTTCTCACGCAGTTCCTTCTCACGATGTCGTTTCTCGTCTTCATGCTGGCTTCGCGCCTTCTCCAGCTCCAACTGGATCGTTTCACGGGCGTGAGTGGCATCGGCTGAGAGCAGCACCAGCTCCTCGAAGTCGTGTTGCTTGGCCGTCAAAGCGCGCTCAATAGCGGCCAGTTGGTTGTCGAAGCCGATCCGCTCCTCCTTGAGCCGCTTCACGATTTGCTCGTACGTCTTGCGGATGCTCTGCGCCTCGTTGAACTTGATCATGGCCTTGTCCAGTCGGTTCTCCAGCATACGGATCTTGCGCGTCTCCGGCGTGTCCTCCAAACTCGGCTTCTTGGCCTCCAGCTCCAGATCTTTCACTTCGTCCTTCAGTTCTTCAAGCAGCGCTGCTTGGGATTGCACTCGATGGCGCAAATCGTCGTGCTGCTTGCGAGACTTGCCCAACTGCTGCAAGGACAAGCCGAGCTCGTCAAACTCGTCGCCGATCGCACCGCCACCCAGTACGGCCGTCGCTGTGAGAGCTTGAGTGCCTCCTGCTGTCGAGCCATTACCGGAAGTGGTGCGTTTCAGATCTGCCAGCGCTTTGCGGAGGTCGCGGTTCTCATTCTTGAGCTGTCGGATGTAATCCTTGTTGGTCTGCTTGCTGGACTCAAGGATGTCAATGTTGCTCTTCCGATCCACCTCTACAACAAACAAGAAAACGTTAGCAATTTGCGGCTCCAGCAGGGCAACAAAGGCGCATGGCAGCATGGAACGTACGCAATAGACGCATCTTGTCGCGCAGATCTTCGACCTGCTCCTCCATTCGGCTGTCGTAGTCCTGCTCCATACGCTTGAGCGCATTCTCTTGCCGAGCTTGCATCGCTGCTGCTACGAAGTCGTAACCAGTTGAGCGCGTTGCGGATGAACAGGCAGTAAGAGAACAATTACAGGACCCCACCGCTGGAAGCCGCCAACAGAAACCGCTGGAAGCTGCCAACTGCAGCAGCTATATAAAGACGCCCCGTCGCTAAAAATGCTATACACTGAGCCTTCAACAGCGACGGGGAGGCATCATGAAGATTCCGCGGCTCGGGGGGGTTCCGTGGAAGCTTCTTGCTGCCTCCCCTCATCGCTAAAACTGATACACAACAACCGGCATATATATTGCACTCAGATACATAAGCTTACGAGACTTCACCATCCACCCAGCTCTCCAGTTCAGCAGCAATCTCCAGACGAGATAGCCATCTCCCGACTGGCGATTACGTGCACCGCAAGCATTTCAACTCGGGTAAGATTTCTGCGCAAGAAGCACACATTTCATTCGTGGGCATTAACCGAACAGCAAGCCGTGCCAGGTGTCGCCAGCCCTCGCAGTAAAAGAGCAGCAAGCGTACCTCTCAAGACGTCAATGTGCCCTTGCGACAG
This sequence comes from Nothophytophthora sp. Chile5, assembly GCA_001712635.2. Classification (NCBI taxonomy): domain Eukaryota; phylum Oomycota; class Peronosporomycetes; order Peronosporales; family Peronosporaceae; genus Nothophytophthora; species Nothophytophthora sp. Chile5. The sequence goes on along the minus strand of MBAC02002671.1, from coordinate 18,241 downwards.
CGAGCAGCCGTAGACCGACAGCGACTGCAAGCCTTTCAACGCTGAATCAACCAACATATCAGTCCAGGATTCACGCCAAGTCAGTCATTATGAACGGCTCACATCAAAACAAATCCAACACGGGATCGAACGTACGATAGAGGTGACGGAGCGACAGCGCCGAAATGCCCGTGTTGGACAAATTCAAGCACCGCAGACTCGTCAGCGATCGCAGATAAAACAGCGACTTGGCTCGGATACTTCTGCAAGACGTCACGCATTATTCAGCAAACACACTATTGCCACACTCGGTAGTGATCGCAGCCACTCACCTATTCTGGCTCAGATTGAGCGACGTCAGCGTTGTCAACTTGGAAATCAGCCCCACGCCCCGATCGCCGATGCTGCCGCCACAGATCGTGAGCTCTTGAAGGTTGGGCAACGGAACGAGGTGCAGCAGTCCACTATCCGTGACGCTGTGACACAAATCATAGCCGCGAATCAGTCAAAACGCCTTGAATCTCCGCTCAAACCAACGATAAACTCACTTCGCCCCGAACAAATCCAGCCGTTCGAGCCGCGAAAGGAACGACAAGTTCGCCAGAGCTCGATTTGTGATTCCCGGTGCATCCATTCGAAGGATCCGCAGCTCCTTCAGCTTCGCCAGTCCGACCGCTCCAGCGTCGCTAATCTCAGTGTTCGAAATGTTGAGCGCTCTTAAATACGGGATGCCATTGCAGATCTCAAGCAGGCCAGCGTCCGTTAGAGCCGTCTCCGCCAGCCCCAGACGCTCCAGCTTCGGCAAACGACTGATGAATTGAAATCCCCTCTTCAGGATGCGGCATTTGCGAAGCTCCAGTTCGCGCAAGTTGAGCAGATGTTGCAGAACCGCCGCGTCGGACTCTGCAAAGGCCGTATATCCCAGTAGAAGCACTTGCAGCTGACGCCACTCCGTCGGAATCGAATGCACTTGACCACAATGTCGAGCATCGAAGTACGTCAGCTCCGTCAATCCAGCAAGTGACCTCATGCCGTCATCGCCAATGTCCTGGCAGCCTCGAATCACCAACACTTGAAGGCTCATGAGCTGGCCGATCTGCTGCAACGCCCTCTCACTAGTTTGTACCCACCAACATTCACAGAGTAATTAGTCCACCAATTCGACCACTACGACAACAAATTAGGTGCCTTTCCTACCTCAGCCGGCAATTTGAGACGTCCAGCTCTTGCAATTGAGGGAAATACGCTCCAAATCCATTGAACGCGTCGTCTGTGAGCTTGACACAACGTCCAAGATGCAGTTTCTTCAGCTCCGCCAGCTTGGAGAGGTGCTTGACCCCTTTATCCGTTAGTTTTCTACAGCCAGCCTGAGAATTCCAAGCATAACGCCATCAACTTCGTCAGAATTCCAGCGAAACACCCACCAGTATCCTATCCACGACAATAAGACGCACCAGTTCGAGCGATTTCAGGTGCACGAGGCCGCGCAGAGCCTTCAGACAGCCGTCATTAACACTAGAGCAGCCTGAGAGATTGAGCTGCGTTAGCTTAGTCGAGAACTGCAGCATCTCGATCGAATCGCAGCTCAGTTTCGTGCAGTCTTGGAAGCACGCAATAGTCAGACTCGGCAGTTCCACAACAGGCCGTCCCCACTCTGAGCCCAATTGCTGCAGACGGTGGCAGCCTGACACGTCAATGTTCTTCACGTGTTGCAACGGCGTGGACGGGAGATCGTCGAACCACGAATCCTCCACGTCCGTCTGACCCGCGAGGTTCCATTCGTACAGCAGGAACGGTGCTAGGATCTGAAACTGTGTCTTGCCAAGCGCATGGTGCTGTCGCAGCCATTGCAACACGCTGGTCGCCAATTCGGTAGGCAACGCACCTTGCAACACGTCTGGCTGGTCCATCAGCAGCTGCGTGCAGATGTTCCGCACGCTCAATTCAAGCAGCGTCAACGGTACGTACGCCCCTGTTGGCGTTTTCCGCCAGTGCTCGCCTACCAAGGGCGTCGCCCCGCCGTGGAGTCGCTGGCCGCTGGCTTGGCATTGCTGCTGGCCGTCGCGCGGTATCTTGCTCTTGCCTTTGTCGCCGTTTCCTGTCTTGCCGTTCGGATTCTTGCGCAGTTTGGGCTTCTTCACGAATGGAAACGGGAAGGACACGTAGTTGGCCAGCGCTTGACTCAACGGCGCGCGGTGGCGACCACTGCGAACGTCTGGACTCGAGAGAGACGCCGAAGATCCGGACGAAGACGAATCCGAACTGGGAGACGCGGAAGAAGCTGCCGCGAGAGGCGCCGGCACGTAGAACTGGTTGAAATTGACGCTCATGGCCGAAGCGGAGGCGCGTGGCGGCAGCTGGAGCAACTGGTCGTCGAAGGCGGCGTGCTGGCAGCGGCAGCAGACGCCTCCCATCGACGCCGAAGATGCGGACTTGACGGCTGGTCGCGTGCTTGCTTTTGGGAATGCATTGAAAAGAAAAGAGAACAAGCGTAATTTTTCTTTTCCTTTCAATGCATTCCCAATCGAGGATTTCTTTCTGAAAAGCTGAGGCAGCGACGATGGAAGTCATGCTTGTAGCGAAAGTTCGCAGGTTGACACGCAGTGCGGTAAAGTACGACGTAGTTTACGGCTTTGTGTTTTCGCGCCGCACTTCAATGAGCCGAGCCGACGTTTCGCAGACGCAGATCCCAAATGTATGCGGTTATAAAGGTGTCTTGACACAGAAAAGACTGGAGAACTGCAACGGCAACTTGGAGCATGATACATGATAGCAGGTAGAGCATCTTATCTTTGCTGACAGGCGACATGAAGAGTAGCGGATGCATTCACTTAAGTACGCATTTCCGCTAGAGGCATCGACGTGCACAAGGAAAAAAGAGCAAACCTGCTTGCAAACCGACAACCCAATTGGCAAGATGGCGTCCGATGCCGACGGGTCTCCGCCGCTTCTGCGGGTTTCCACGCCGTTCGGCTACGGCGCGTTGCGCGGCGACGAGGACGAGCCGCAGGCAGATCTCTCACCCGAAACCGCGGGCGAAAACCACGGCCAGGAGTTCGCGCACGTCCAGTTTCCGTGGGGACACGCGTACATGCACACGGGAATGGTAGCGACCGCGCCGCTGTTCACGTTCTACGCGCTGTCCAAGACGGAGCACATCAAGTTCACGCTTCCCTTCGCGTTGACGAGCACGGGCTCCGACATGGTGGAAGCTGTGCGTCGTCGTCTGCAATTGGAGACGAACGTGGCGATCTCGTTGGTGCAGACGGACTCGGTCAGTAAGCACGAGATCAAGCCGCGTTTGAAGCTGGGCGAGTGCACGATCGGCGCGGGACCCGAACACCCGGTGCTGGTACTGCAAGCGCCTTTGGTGCAGTTCGACAAGAAGAAGTGCTCGTTCTACGTGGTCTTACAGGACGACAACACGCGCGCCGTGCAGATCGCCAAGGGCTTCGGATCCGTCTTGGGGAACTGCGAGGTGGGGTGCGGCGTCAAGTACTGGGAGGTGGAGCTGCAGAGTGCGAGAGGCGGCGACGGCGTGTTTCTCGGCGTGGCGTCGGTCGATCTCTCACTGAACGGCAGCATCCTCAGTCGCGGGATCTTCTGGGGCATGTCGTGTGCCACGGGCCACAAGTTCCACGACAGTATCGAACGCTACGCCGACCCGTGCAAGGATGGGGATGTGGTGGGCGTGCTGTTGGACATGGAGTATGGGCGACTGAGCTTCTACGTGAACGGACGGAGCCTCGGCGTGGCGTTCTGCGGCATCCAAGCCAAGCGGCTGAGCCCCGTCTTCTCGCTCACTTGCATTGGACAGAAGCTCAAGCTGCTGCCCACGGCGTCGCCCCCCATGCCGTAGAGGCCAGCCTCATGTGGATGGATGTCATCGGCTCCAGTATATTAAAATCAAAGTATTCACGCCCGTTGAACGTCAGCGGATCAGCACACGAAGACGAGGCCAACGACACTTCACTTTACCATATTCGTTCGCAATTGAGAGAATGGATTCTGGATTCTCGAACCAGATTGCTGAACGGGAATAAAACCTCGCCTGCGCACTTTCACTCCACCAGCGCCCGTCCACTTCCCTTCTCGACATCTGTATTGGTTAAAAAGCTGTGATTCACTGCTTTCCGCGTCTGTGATTGGACGCGTCTTCTTTCCACCTTTCCGTTGACGGCGTGGAAATGTTTACCAAACCTAACGAAAATCCAGTCTATTCGCTAGGTTTTTCACATCAAACCAAGCACCAACTTCGGGAGAGGAATCAGTATACACTCAACACCCACTCGTGGACGACGACGAAGATGCTGGCCCGTCGCGTCGCTCACCATTTGCGGATTTGCAGCGGCGGCTCCACTGCTTCGCTGGGTTCTCGCGCGTTCCGCTCGTCTCCAGTCATCGCCATGGCTTCCAACCAGTCCGAGGCGGCCAAGCAGAGCGTGGCCACCTTCGCTGCCGGCTGCTTCTGGGGCGTGCAGCTCGCCTTCGACCGTGTGCCGGGCGTGTTGAGCACGACCGTCGGCTATTCGCAGGGCACCACGGACAACCCGACGTACCGTTTGGTGTGCACGGGCCGCACGAGCCACGCCGAGTCCATCAAGATCTCGTATGACGAGGACGCCGTGTCGTACGACGCGCTGCTCAAGGTATTCTGGTCGATCCATAACCCCACGACGCTGAACCGGCAGAAGGGCGACGTGGGCACGCAGTACCGCTCGGGTATCTACTACCACAACGAGGAGCAGCGCAAGGCGGCGCTGGCGTCTAAGGACGAGCATCAGAAGACGCTGGACAAGGAGATCGTGACGGAGATCGAGGAGGCCACGCAGTTCTGGGACGCGGAGGCCTCGCACCAGCAGTACCTGGAGAAGGGCGGCCAATGCGCCGACAAGGGCTGCGAGACCCCCATCAAGTGCTACGGATAAGCCTTTCGTAAGGCGTTGCGCTGAGCGATTTCTTCGGATCCATGTAGCATTTCTTCTTTAAATGAAACTCCATGATGTTTAGTGTCGGATCTTGTTGAGGAGCGTCTTGAAACCTTTGGAGGTGGCGCGTTTTCCAGCCGACATGACGCGGTCTGAGAGCTTCTCCTCCTGCCAATCTTTCCAAATGCCATACTGCATTGTTTGCGCGTGCTTCTGTGCCGCCTCGAGCTTCTGAAGACGATGCGCAAGTGAAGAAATCGAGTGTTCTCTATGACGACAAGGCAACGTCCAAGGGTTAGTCACGTTCGGAAGGACGCAGTATTGAAGCCGATCCACGTACGAGCCGTTGTCATAGTGCTCCAGCATCTCCGGAAGGCACTCTGCATAGCCGTAGGAAACCAATTCTTGAGCGAAATCGCCACCAAAAGGTGGCTGCAACGAATGGCACACCAGCAACAAGGCAATGAATCGGATAAGTAAATGGCAAACTGGAGCAGGCAGTAGGCATTTGCACGCACCCTTCGCAATGAGATGCCACACGTCGCCACGCTCTCGCTACCTTTCACGTTGATCCTGTTCAAGCCACGACAGTATTCGCTAAGTACTTGATCCGCTGGCCAATAATCCCAAGACATCATCGTGTCACGCACCGCTGCAGTAGCTGGATGGTTAGATACCGATTCGAGGACACAAAGTTGGCCCACACCCACTCTTGCGCGCTTTCGTCCACCTGCACGCCGAACGGACGCACCGCTAGCAGCTCATTGGCGTTCGTGCCTTGACCAGCAAGCGAGCTCTTCGGCAGCACGTCCTGCAGGATGGTGCGACGTAGAAACGGCGTGTGGTACACGTAAAACACGCTCGGGTCCTGCTGGGACTGGCGGATCATGCGCACAAGCAGCTTCTTCCGTCGCGCAAAGTGCCACAACGGGATCTCCTCCACACTATTGACCCTGTGCATCTGCATTTAACCGGCAACAAGTTGCCAAGCAAGATATTCAAATCAGCACGCCATTGCAGCGCACTTCCGGACAAGTACGAAGCACTAGACACGCACCAGACCACTAAGGCGGATCGCAGCTGCGAGGGAACCGACGACGGTCAGGATGCAGCCCACGCGGAAGAGCGTCAGGTGCGAGTCGATCGTCTGTTGCGTGTCGACCACGAGCTTCCCCACTTCTCGCCTCAAATCGCGGTCCTCACCAGCACCGCTACGCTCACCAATTGACAGAGGCAGCGGCGGCACAGAGTCGGCGACGCCGTCGTTCTCTTGCGTACGGCCTTTATCGCGGTCTTCTGCCGCGCGAGCTGTCGATCCGCCGCCATCTCCAGCCGTCTTCGCCATCTTCGTCGCTTGCTCTTCTGGCACGTTCACGTCAAAATTGACGTTAGAAATGTCAGAATTTCGAATTAGTGACGGGCAAGTCATTCTTTCGAATCAGTGGGCTTCAACTTGCCTTTTATGAGTTTTTTGGCTCGCAAAGATGCGGTTTCAGAACTTCCATGCTGCTTGGCATGTGGCTCGCATTTCTTATTATAAGCGGCGCGTTCCATGATTTACTGAATGGAAGAATAGTCGCCGCGTTCCTCTTTTAGGCCGCTGGTTCTATCGCACGCGCGTGTGCGATCTCCCTCTTCTCTTCGCACTCGCCAATCCGCGCCGAGAGCAGCAAGCCCCGTCCCCCGCCACCGCAACCATGAGGAAGTACGAAGACTGCTGGGTTGTGGACCGCACCATGTTCGAGTACGTGAACCAGGTAAGCGCTATATCGCGCCACCTCCAGCTAGTGACATCCATCTTGACGTTGGACACGCATTCGCTACGTCTTAGGGCGGCTGCAGTTGCTGTGGCGTGACGCACACGATCATGAATCTGGCAGATTTCGCCAACAAGTGTTCGGACTGGGGTACGCAGTCATGCACCTCCGATTACACCAGCAGCATGCACATTGCTAACATGTTGGCTTTGGGGTGCGCTCCTTAGAGACGGACGACGAGAAGAAGGAGCAGTTCTCGCCATGGCCGACCTTCATCCACGAAGAGATCTTGACCGAGCGCGCCCGCCTGCGTATGGCTATGAAAGCCAGTATGAGCAAGTACAAGAGCTTCGAAGATACGCACATGAAAGGCTTCATGGCCTGGTGGACGCGACTCGGAGAGAACGCTAAGGCGAGGTGCGCTTAGCTGCTCCTGGTATGGCAATTATCGAGGCTCGAGATACTGATACAGCGTGTTTGAATAGATTGTTCCAGCTGCCGAGCGACGAGGTCCTCAATTACTTCCACGCCGAGGTGAAAGTCAAGGGCTCCTATGAGATTGTACGTCTTCGATGGCTTTTGCTTGATGTAAAGTGGTGGATGCACTCACTGGTTTGCTGTGATGTATGGCTACTCAGCTTCTCTGTGCGATCTTGGAGCAAATCCGCCACTTCCAAGACACTGGATACACAGACGGCCGTGTTGGCGCCGAGTTGTACTTCGAGCAGAGCCTTCTGGTACGAGGAAGAGTGTCCTTGCTGCCTCTTTGCCAATAGATCTGACCGTTTGGCTTGCAGTATCGACGTGAGAGCTTCGTGATGGACACGCAGTACCTGTCGACGGAGGCCGGAGACTCCAACTTCTTCGAGATGTTGCGCATTCTCGGCGGTCCCAAGCTGCTTCCTGTTCGCACAAGTAAGTCCGCGCACGCATAAAACAACGAGTTTGCTGTTGCAGCTCGTGCTTCTGCTGACAACAAGCTCTCTTTTTCCATTTACAGCGCGTGATCCCAATGAAAAGGGCGAGGCAGAGGCCGAACAAGCCAAGAGCGAGAACAACGTGCAGAGTTTCCGCTCCGACCGTCGTCTCGTTCGTCTCGTACGTATCTCTCTGCCTATACAGTAGCATCTCCAATGTACCTCTCGCCTTACAGCTTGAGCTTGCTATCATCCAGGCGATCTTGCGCGTGTTCACGGACATGGCCATCCGGAAGTACCTCCGTGAGGTAGTGAACTCCGACTCGGCCGAGGAAACGACCGTCAACGACCTCTAAAGCTCAGCATCTCGACGACTCGACCTTGTCATTCACCTCAGCTAATTGCTCAGCCTAGCAACCTGTACTTTTGCGTTAAAACATGCACAATCAACCTCCGTCTCCACAAGTACAGCACTGCCTAGGCGCTGGGAACAGTGACCCCCTTGTCCTTGGCGGCGTAGTACTTGCGGCTCTCGTCGAAGTAGCCGTTCGGATGATTGACGATCACATCGGCGTCGCCTCCAGGGTGCGTCGCTTCGAAGTACTTCTTGCAGGCGATCTGGTAGTGATGGTTCTCTACCAGCGACAGGATCTCTTGCTTCCCGCCTTCCGAAACGCCCTGCAGCGCCTTACGCAGGTGTTCCTGCTCGAAATGACGGAAGGGACAGCCGTGATACTCGCCGTTCTTCGGAGGTTCGCCCGTGATGATGCGCATGCAGTTGGAAGGCGCGTAGTCCTTGCGCTTGCCTTCTTTGCCGTAGTTGTGGCGGATGTTGTACGCGTATTTCTTGTTGAAGTCGTCCACCGACATCTTCTTGCAGAACTCTTGCTTCCAGTATGCGATCGCGTCGTCAAGTTGGAGCCCAATGCCCTTGAGGAACAGTCCGTACTGCTGTCGACCCGCGAACTTCATGTGGTGGTTGAGCTTCAACGCCTTGTGCAGCGAGCGCATGCACAGCGGCATGGACGAGGCCGCCAGTCCGTCGATCATGTCGGGGGTTACGCTGTTCTCCGATCCTGGCACTGCTTGCACCGAGTAGTCGGCATCGATGTGATGCTTCGCCAGGTTCGAGAGCACGGGGGCAAGACGGTCGTCTTTGCTGATCAACGAGCGGTTGTACTTCCGAAAGGCGGAGGACAATTGCTTCGATAGCTACAAAGCATCAAGCCGTGAGTGTCAGCTTAAAGCGGTGGGTGGGTATGCACTTGACTCGTAAGTCGTCGTCAAATGACGTACATTGGCACGGAAAGCGGCGTACAGGATGGAGACCACGTGGTCGAACGGCACGTAGGCAGTGCCGGCCTCGATATATACTCGTCGAGTGGCAACCTATTGCCAGTCAGAACACATTGGGCCTTAAGTCAGCAAGCTTCCCGATGATGGTGCGCATGGGAATAACGTGTAAACCGACGAACCAGGTCGAGCGCTTCAGTGAACGGCACTTTGAAGTACGCTGGCAACGGCGAGGCGCGTATCTTGGGGTCAGTTGAGGCGGCGTCGCGCACAGCCTTCAGTTTACTCAGTCGCGCCTCGATTTCCTTGGGTGTGGCCTAGTATTCACATCGAAATTGACGAGGTATTGTCGATTAACATGGACGCCAGACGATGGAAGAGCGATGATTGGCGTACCTCTTGATACGACAGACCGTTGAGCTTCATGAATTGCAGCTTCTCCCCCCGAGTCAGAGCATCCAGGCGGTAGCTGTCACAGATACCAGCAATGAGGCAATCGTCAAGTCAACTGCTTGGGTCGAAAGGGGACGATGAGATAGCCACGTACCGGAACAGCGTGCTTTCCTGCGACAGAAACCAGCGACGTAGCTCCTCGGTTTGGCAGAACGCCATGCGCAGGAAGAAATGCGACAGCACATCCTTCATGGCATCCGCCTCCGCCTTCTTCGCGTTCAAGGGCGCGGCCGAACGCAGCGGCAAATGCTTGTTGAGTGTCTTCTCCAGCTTCACCTCGCGGTCCTTCGCAGCCACGCTACGTAGTCGGAAGTTCTCCACCGCCTTCAGGACTGAACATACAGCACATTAGCAGATCGCGTCAGCTTCTATATGCACCTGTTACAAAATCACAGGAGCTTCCGACTGCATAGTCCAGCCGTTTACCATGCAGACGGTCGATGGCGAACTCCTCGAACTCCTCCAGCGACACCTCCACCAACGGCGCCTCGTTGTACATGGACAGCATGGACAGCCCCTGCTTCTGCTTCTGCAGTTCGCGCCGCTGGGTGTTACCCACGTTCAGCATCTTGGCTCCGTGTTGACGCTTCTAACCCACGTATCGATCCAGGCTTCCAGCGACAGGAAGCTTGTTGGCAAATGGCACTCGTCCGTCGGCGCTGTTCCCGCCAAATCCCGATCGCACCCTCAAAACCGCCGCCAAATACCGGTTTCTCCGTGTCGGGTTACACTTTTTGTTGACAGTTTTGTTGCAACTGTTACGATGTCAGATAGAAACGTAAACATCTGCTGTGTTAGAAACGGCATAGGTTAGAAACGTAACGGGGTACTTGTCCGCGACGGTTGAAGTGCGAATGGCCGCCATCATAACCACCGCCCGCATTGCGCATTTTGCGTCGGACCACCGAGAGAGACCCAGAAGACATGAGTGCGGGTGCCGCCAGCGCGGGCGCGATGGCAGTGGCGAATGCGCACGATGTGGACTTACGGAAGGTAGTGCAGGACAAGATCCTGGTGCAGATGGTGAAGCACGTGACGCAGTGCACGCGCGGCTGGGTGATTATGGTCGTGGACGACGAAACCACTCGTGCGCTGTCTCACGCCGTGCGGATGAGCGATCTGACGGACTGCGGGGTGTCTCTACTGGAGAGACTGGAACTGGAGCGCCAGCCCTTCCCTGAGATGAACGTCGTGTACTTCATCGCACCCACGGCCGCAAACCTGCGCAGAGTGGCGCGCGACTTCCAGGACGCAAACAAGCCCAAATACAACGACGTGTACCTGTACTTCCTGCACCACGCGGGGGAAGACGCGCTTGCTGAGCTTAAGGACGCGCCACCAGCGCTGCTTCAAAGACTGAAGGCACTGCAGGAGGTGAACGTGGACTTCCTAGCACTAGAGAAGTGCGCGTTTTCCTTCGGCATGCCAAGTGCCTTCCATACACTGTACTCTCCTGTCGTGAAGAAGGACGAAAGCGACCAGCTTCTGCAGCAGATCAGCTCCAAGTTGGTATCGGTGTGTGCCACGTTGGAGGAGTATCCGTATGTGAGGTTCCAGGCCGGTCACCAGCGCATGGAGACGCTTGCGCAGCTGTTCCAGACCAAGATGAACGAGTTCTTGGCGCAGAACGACACGTTCGTGTACGCGCCAAAGCGCGGTACACTGCTGTTTGTGGATCGTGGTCAAGATATGGTCACGCCTTTCATGCATGAGAGTACATTCCAAGCGATGACGTACGATCTGTTGGACGTGAAGGACGAGCAGATCTCGTATCCGGCGGAGACCAACGCCGGCACGGTCACGAAGACGGCGTTCTTGAACGATAACGACACGTTGTGGGTGGAATTCCACCACACGCATATTGCCCAAGTGAGCACGGAGATCGGGAAGCGGATGACGGCTCTGGCCGCTTCGAACGCAGGCTCTTCGCTGGGCCGAGGCAAGAGCACGGATCTACACGCCATGGCCGCAGCACTGCGAGAGCTGCCGGAATACCGCGAGATGTTGGGCAAGCTGTCGCAGCACTTGTTCTTGGCCGGGAAGGCCATGGAGATCTTCACGGCGACTTGTTTGTTGGACGCTTCCAACATTGAACAGAGTCTGGCCACTGGTGTGGATGCGTCAGGTAAGAAGCTCAAGCACAGCAGCATTGTCAAGCAACTCGAAGACCTCTTCAAGGAGCCGAAACTGACCGAGAACGACCGGTTCCGAGTCGCTGCGGTCTTCGCATTGACCCAAGACTCGCTGAAAGATGTCGACCGAAGCAAGGTGTTGCAGGCCGCGACGCTCTCCAAACAACACGACATTGCGCTCGAAAACATGCATCTAGTTGGCGGTGCGGCTCTCTACAAGCAGAATGGGCTCTCGTCAATTCCGAGCGAAGAGCTCAAGGCGGCGACGAAGAAAGCGGAGGCGGTGGAGTACTCGAACGCGCGCTACGACCCCAAGCTAAAGGCGATGGTGACGAAGGCCCTGAAGAGCACGCTCAGCGAGAGCGAGTACCCGTTCATCATCGCCCCGCCCCTCAAGAGCCCGAAGGCAAGCGATGAAGCCAGCAAGAAGGCTGGACCCATATCGCTGCGAAAGTGCGTTACCTGCATACTCTGCTGTCGATGGCGAGCGATTTCCTCATGCTGTTCATGTTTGCGTGTCGCAGGAAAGCTGCGGGAAAAGGCCGTGTCCAGGAATCCGCACCTGTAAGTTGGTCGATCGGGTTGGTTGGTTACGATGAGGTTGATGCTAATTCGCGCGACGCTTTGCTGTCACATTCCAAATGATGTTCTCGTAGGAGGCGGAAGGGTTCTCCGGAGAGAAAATGATCGTGTTCGTCTGTGGCGGAGCCTCGTACTCGGAGGTAGTACTATTTTCTCCCCTTCGCGCTATACTGAGAGGTGTCGCCTCATTCACTTGTGTTGGGATGCACGTGCAGCTTCGAAGCATGTACGAGGTGCGCGCCGAGGAGAAACGCGACGTCATCTTGGGCTCCACGTCCTTCTTGACCGCGCAGACGTTCATCGATTCCCTGGCGACACTCAAGGAGGCTAGCCCGACTCTGCCCTCGCCGCCCTCAAGGTTCGACGGTCGCTACTCTGTCGCAGCAAAGCTGCCATCCGACTGACTGCATGATGCGTTGCTTGTGTTGCTTGGTCGTGCCTTGCGTAGCGGCCACGGCGCGGAGGTGGCGCCATTGGCCAGCGGAGAGATCCATCTTCAAGTTGAAGCGCAGCTCGAGAAGCAGTGAAGAGCGCCAGAAACCCAGCGAAGAGGATAACCCCTCGATCTTTCATACTTAAGTACTGCCTGACTTTTTCACGTTCAAATCAAATCAGGAAACAGCAGTGAAAAACAGAAAGAAGCTTGGTCTTTGTAGGGGCTCTCGCGTTTCGAACAGCTTTCAATGAGTCACTTCGCTTTATTCACGAAGATGGGACCTCCTCGTTGTCTCGGAAAGATTGCCTCATTTATCCAGTAAAGTATCCGTCACGCCATCTTATTCACACTCAAGTCTTTACCGCGTCCACTAAAACCCACTAACCTACATGTTGCGATCTTTCCAGCACAATCAAGTGAGCCTGTCAGTGAGATGGCAACGTGGCAGGCCCAAAGGCTCAGGCTCAGCTCACTCATTTCCCCCAAGTAGCGACGAGACGAAGCTGAAGATGGTGCGTGCTCTTCGCTGGGCGCTGGTGCTAACGGCGGCCTTTGCCGCCTCCGCGTACGCGAAGGAGCCTGCGCAGGATGTCGCGGCGGACCCGGTGGCGGCCGTCGAAGAGGACGCTGAGTGCATGGAGCCAGCGATCCTCGAGGTCTTCGAGACGAAGATCGCCGAGTTGGAGCAGGCCAACGAGGCGTTGCTGCTCAAGGTGGATGCCCAAGCCACCGCGTTCGCTGAGGATCAGAGCAAGCTGCTTGCCGGCGTGGCCAAGGAGCACGAGACGATCGTACTTAAGCTGCAAGAGGAGATCTCGTCGCTGTCGGGCGACGTGTCGATCCTGGAGAAGGACGTGGAGAAGGAGCGCGCGGCGCTGGCCCAAGCGGAGACGGAGGTCGCGGTCGCACTGGCCAAGCTCTCGGAGGAGCTGGCGCGCGTCGCGGCGCTGGAGAAGACCGTCACGCAGACGGAGAAGCGCAACAAGGCACTGCGCAAGGAGCTGGATGCCAGCAAGTCGGTGGAACTCACGTTGGCCGCGTTGCTGTCGTCGTACTACGACGAAAGCCTGCTTCTAGCCGAACTGGCTGCTATTTTCGCAGGAGAACAGTTCACTGACAGTTCCGGCACGCTGACGCACGTTCAGCAGACGCTGGCGGAGGCGAAGAAGACGGTAGGCGCCGCGACCGACAAGTTCTACACTGAGAACCTGGCCGCCACGTTGGACCCGATCGTCGCTGATGTACACAAGGCCGTGGACCCGCACGTGGCCAAGTATCTGCCAATCGTGCAGGGTGAAGCAGCCAAGGCCAAGGAGCAGGTCGTGCAGATGTCGCAGACGGCGCTGCACCGCGCGAAGGCGGTGCGTTTGGAGGCCATCGCGCTGCTGGAGCAGAACGAGCACGTGGCACCGCATGCACAGAAGGTGATAGATGGCGTGCTGCTGCTGTTGGCTGTGCCGCTGGTGCTGCTGCAGATCCGCCTGCTGTTGCGTCTTGCCTGGTGGCTGTTCACTACCGCCGTGTGCGTGCTGACCTGCGGTCTGTGCTGCCGTGGCCGCAAGCGCAGCGCCAAGCTCAAACGCAAGGCGGCTAAGAAGGCCTCCAGCTCAAGCTCGAGCCCGGTTGCCATCGCCACCGCCAAGAAGAGCACGACCACCAAGATGACGACGGCTTCTGCCACGTCGCAGAAGCGCAACAAGAAGAGCAAGAACTGAGCCCAGTGAGTGTTCCGGAGGATCGCTGATCTGGTTGAAAGAGGAGACTGCGGACGCTATGACAGAAATCAAGGAACGAGTAATGCAGAGGTGGAGGATGAAGGCGATGCAGAGGCGAATGCGCTGCAAACTAGGGAAGATGATGCGAGGGACGCTTGTTCCGGAGTAGTATTTGAACAGGAAGCACGTACGATACGGAAGCAGGTTTTGCAGATAAGAGCGTGGACCGTGCCCAAAGAATGATTCGAGCCAACGATCGTTGCCATATGCAGTGCTTGTAGCCGATCCCTTGGGTTGTTCGGGTATCCCAGGCCATGTTAGCTTGCTGCATGCTCGTGGTCTGGTTTATCGGCGGTGGGACGGTCAGATAGGCGGGTAGTGGGCAATCAGACCACGCTGGGCAAGTGCTACGTTTGTCGTTCGCTTCCCCGTCTGGCCCTGGCGGTGGCAGAACAGCTTCGCGCTGCAAAATGGAGAAGAAGAGGTGCATGCAGACGGGCAACCGAACAAACAGCACGACCGCGGCGTTGCTGTTCATTGAGATGACGCCAGAATATATAAAGAGAGCATTGCCAAGGCGCTTCCTGTCTTTCTGAACGCGTCCGTCCCATCCTGTTTGCACTCGTGTTGAAGTGAACTCGGAAGCGATGGACGAAGCAACCATCCGAGTTGGACAGCGCGACGCATCCGTCGTGACGCGGGTCATCTCTCTTCGTGGCTTCAGCTCGCCCTAGAGAGAGGAGCTGGCTGCGAGCCATCAGCAAGCCGAGGTGCCACTGTGTCTGCTCCATCAAACGTGGCGCTAATCGACAAAGGATGCGACGAAGAACCATAAATGCTGTTTCTTATTTGCACACTTGGATGCGAACAGGTTGCACCGCGTGCTCCGGCGAGTTCGAGACGCCCTCAGCCTTCGAACGGAACGAATTGCTGGCCTCGAAGTCCTGGAGGAGCTGGAAGTGCGACTCCAACGAACCTTCGTCGCCCTCGTAGTACCTGAAGCAACGCAGACAGCAAGCAGCCCGTCAAGATGGATGCCTTCGTCTCCCTCTCATTGTCGCGGTCCGAGCGTACATGATCAACTGGATGTCAGCGCCTAAGATGCCCATCTCGGCGACGAAATGCTGCACTTCCGTCTTGATCCACGGCCGCTCCTTCGCTTCGTATTGGTACGGCGTCACGTGCACAAACAGCTTCAAATGGCTAGGCAGCAGCAAGAATCACCACGAATTAGTCAATCTCGCCACGACAATAAGCACCAGCCGACCGCATTAGCGTACAACTCACTCATAACTGGCGAGAACCGTGAGCGCCAGCTCTTCCGAAGGCAGGACGCCATGCAGCGAGCCGTTGCCCGAGTCCAACCAATGGATAGAATTCACCTGCGCAAACGAGTCAGTAAAACTGCATGTACAAATGAACATTTCACCACGAAAACGCAAGAATTGGGCGTACCATCGAGAAGAATTGGCGCGTGCTGGCGAAGGCCGAGCCTTGCCGCACCTGGCCGCTGTTGGATCGTTTCTTGTTGAAGGAATAGCGCACGAGCTCCGTAATGAGCTGATTGAGCACGATGCCGCCTTTGCTGAAGCCCAGCAGGTGGATCGGCAGCGCCGTGGATACGTTCACTAAAATCCCACAAGCAAAACTTAGCTAGCTATACCAACCGTAGTGTTTTGTCATAACGATGATATACACTTTGCGTCATAAATTCCACGGATCCATACCTCCTTGCCGCCGCAATGTCGCTTGGGTATTCTGCATTAAGGAGGCCAAGTGCTTAGTGGAGCAGCCCGTCGGGTCATCTGCAAGAGCCATACAAACGTTTAAGTCAGACAAGTGAAGCAAAGCGAGTGGCAGTAGCTGGTTCGGAGACGTACATTCTGTGGCGGCGCCGTAGTCGTTGGTCGCCACGAAGTTGTCGAAGCTGCTGTAGACGCCGTGCTGGAAGTGGCTGGGCCGTACGACCCATACGTTGCATGCGGTGCCCAGCTTGTCACTAACCAACTTCCCTATTGCTTCGTAGGCATATGCACTAAAGTTTGCAAAGGGTCCAGCCATCCTGCAAAAACAGCAAACGTCGCCGTAAGTCACGAGTCACCGCTTCACTATGCGAATCCAAAGCAACAGCTCTAGTGACAGCTCGTACATGGTGGTCTGGAAGTCTTGCACGTCTCCCGGAAAGAACAGCACGTTGCATGTGGCGGTCTCGCCCTTAGGCACCGATAGAAGCAGCTCGTTCTCCCTAAAACAGAGCAATGCGTCGGTTTCCGGCGTAAAACGACGGCTAGAAGCCCAACGGAGACGCACCTCTCGAGCCAGCCGCAGCTCACGAGGCGGAACGACTCGCGGCCGCTGGTGGCGGTGGCGCTGCCGCCTGTGCCAGCGGCCTGCAGCCCGAGCGCCGACGCCATGAAGCTCCACATGAATTGAGTGACGGCGGTGCGTCTCGGATTTGACAATTGTGCTGTTGTGTTGCAAAACACGTCAGGGTTCGTTTTCATTCTCCCCTACTTCCCGAGCCTCGGATTGGCTGAAATGCCACTTGTCACACGTTGATTGGCTGGATAATTAGAACTTCTTCTTTCCGCACGGCATAATCCGGCGCTTCGAAACCGGCGATAACGCTGACGTCTGTCAAAGAAGAACACTTGACGTATTTCTGAAACCACAGAATGGGAGGAGCGTTCCCCGCAACCACCGCCGAGTATTGTGATAGTGAGTTGGAATCTTCTTGAATTTCGGGGTCAAATGGTAAAACAAAGCAAATGCAGAGGCTTCAGTTCTGCAGCGCGGTAATGGACACGAAGGAGCTCGTGTCCTGGATGAAGCGGCCCTTCACGCGCTGCCGCTTGGCCGCGCTGGCCCGCCGGGTGTCTGAGATGGCCGCATCCGGCGTCTTCGACACGAACGAGCGCGCTTTCCGCTTGGATTTCCAGCGGCCGACGCGTTCCTCGCGGGTCACCAAGTGCTCGGATAGGGCCGGCGGCCCAGCCAGGAAGACACTCGGAGGACCAGCGAGCAAGCGCGAGTCCAGGGCTGGAACTGAACGTGGCGCAGCAGGACGCTGGCCTTCGATTCGCACGGCGAAGTGCGGCACGAAGACCCGCGAATCCACTTTCACTGGAGATGGCGGGGCTTGACACGCCGCTTCCGCCTGTTCCAGCTCTGAAAACAAAACGGAGACGTTGTCCACTTCCAGCGCGTCGATCCAGTCCTGCGTCGTCGAGCCAGCAGTCGTAGCCGACGCGTTGACATCCAGCTGCTGGGTCTCGTTGTCCGCTTCCAGGGAGGTGAACAGCTCCGCCATCGACGTCACGTTCTCAGCGTCTTCACAGTCCGCCAGTGAATATTCTGCCGTCTCCTTCTCCACCGCGTCGACGTCCTCCAGTGCCTTCGAAAACATCTCCGCCACCGAATCGACGTTCGCAGCGTCAGCAATAGCCGCCGCTTCGTCGAAACTGGCGTCTGCAGATTCGACTGCGTCCGCGTCGTCTTCAAACCCGCTGAACATCTCGGACAGCGCGTCCACGTTCTGCGCGTCCACCACGTCATCTTCCGTTACTTCAGCAGCGTCGATGTCTTCTAAGCCGGAGAACATCTCGCTCAGCTCCTCGACGTTCAGCGCGTCCTCATCCTCGATAAACACGCTGAAGTCCACGCCGGCCGCCTCCTCGTGCTCCACGAGCGAGAACAGCTCGCTCAGCTCGTCCACCTGCCGCACATCCTCCTCCTCTCCTTCCTCTCCTACCTCTTGATCCACCCACTCAATCGATCCCTCCTCACTGAGCTTGTCGCAGTCGTAACGGCGGCAAGCGGCCGCCTCGAGGCCGTCGCCAGCCAGCACAGCAGTCGCGCTCAGCTCCTCGCCTTCCCACGCGAGAGCTGCGTGCTTCCACTCCACCGACAGCGCGCCTCGTGGCGGCTTCTCGACGCCTAAGCGCCGAAAATCTGGCCGTGAGCCAGGGGCGCCATCGTCTTGCGTCGCATCGAGCCCGAGGCCGAGCGACGAGTAGTAGAAACTGTGGAGGCGTTCATCTTGTGAACGC
>MBAC02002670.1:0-50333 GCA_001712635.2 Nothophytophthora sp. Chile5 | reverse complement strand
ACCACTGCATGGCATTATCGAAAACGCAAAATCCACGAAAAACGCGCTGAAAAAAGCGGAAAGTATTGAGTTGAATGAATTTTGTACCCGTTTACACATGGGGTCCTCCGTCAAACAATATTGATTGGCGATCCAAGGAAAATAAGTTATTGTCAATCGATATTCGTGAAATGTCAAATATCGAATTCAAGGTGAAGTGTTTATGTGAAAAGTGAACATTATTTAGTAATCTATCAAATAAAGGAGGTTTTATGAGATTTGAGAGTGAAACAAAGTGAACTTATCGGTAACTTATCTTTTACTTCGGGTGCGCGTAATAATCGGTCGCGATCCAATGGAGCCATCTGATTGGCTCGCGGGGAGCAAATATACGATTTTTGCACCTTGCGTCATCTTCGGTTAGCGTTGCAGAAGTCAGTTGAAGTTTTTTGCCATAATATCACGTGTGTTTTTCGTTTTGTGGGTATTTCCCTCTCGTCTGCTGGGTTTTGGCCTTTTGAATAGATTTCTACGCCACGTAGCGAGGGACGCGGCATAGCCAAAACGGGACGAAGCAAGCGGAAGGCAGGCTGATCTCTCTCCATCTCTCTCTCTCTCTCTCTCTCTCTCTCTCTCTGCCGCCTGCTCGGTGTCTGCCTCCGCCTCGCCATGGTCAAGTTCTGGCTGTACTCGAGCGCCAGTCTGGCGGCCTGCGTGGGGCTGCTGTGGTACACGTACGTCACGCGGCAGCAGTTCTATCCGGCCGTCATCTACCTGGTCACGTCCAAGGTCAGCGTGCTGATCCTGGGCAACGCTGGGCTGGTGCTCACCATGCTCTTCGGCCGCGCGGTCAAGACGCTGTTCCTCGGGTCGCTGCGGGACGCCGAAGTGGAGGTGCGTGTCTGGCTCCTCTCTGTCTTGTGTGTTTGCGGCCACTGACAGAAGTCGCATGTCCGCTACGCGCCGCGAGCAGCTCCTGCAGGAGAACGTGCGCTACGCCATCACGGAGACGTGTCTGGCGCTCACGATCTTCCGCGAGGAGATCAACTTCCACGTGGTGGTGCTGTTCACGGCGCTCGTGTTCCTCAAGATCTTCCACTGGCTCGCGCAGGCTCGGATCGAGTTCGTACGTCGTGTCACTAACTCGGGGGGGAGACGAAAGAAGGCACGCACTCACTTGCTCTTTGTATGCAGATCGAGCAGACGGATTTCATCTCGCGACTGACCCACGCGCGGCTCGTGGGCCTCATGTCGGTGCTGGTGACGGTGGACACGGCGTTCGTGGTGCTGTGCGCCTTGAAGGTGATGGAGATCGGGCCGTCGGTCTTCATCCTCTTCGGCTTCGAGTTCCTGATCCTGCTGGTCACCATCGTGGCCATCTTCCTGCGCTACGTGCTGTACGTGGTGGACTCCCGCATGGACGGCGCCTGGACCAACAAGTTCACCTACCTGTTCTACCTGGAGCTGGTGTCGGAGATCGTGAAGCTGCTGGTGTACCTCGTGTTCTTCCTGCTCATCTTCACGTACTACGGGATGCCGCTGCACATCGTGCGCGACCTGTGGGTGTCCATCAAGAACCTGCAGCGACGCGTGGCCTCGTACTTCCGCTACCGCAAGATCACGGCCAATCTGAACGAGCGCTTCCCCAATCCGACGGAGGAGGAGCTGCAGGACACCGACCGCACTTGCATCATCTGTCGGGAAGAGATGGCCCCCGCCTCCTGCAAGAAGCTGCCGTGCTCGCACATCTTCCACGTCGACTGCCTCAAGATGTGGGTCCAGCGCCAGCAAACGTGTCCCACGTGTCGGGCCACGATCCCCACGGGGCCGCGACGTCCTGCCGCCGTTCCTGACGCTCCGGTGGCAGCAGCAGCAGCAGGTGCAGGGAACGGCAATGCGCCGGCTGCAGTCGCGCCGGCAGCAGGCAACGCGGCTGCTCCGCAGCGTCCGGCTCCAGGAGCTCCTCGCTTCCGCTTTGGCGTCGCCTTCGGGCGAGCGCCAGTGCCGGCTGCCAACCCAGTGGCGGCTGCTCCCCCAGCACAGGCCAATGCTGCTGTCGGTGGGGTGCCTCAAGCAGGAGGTGCTCCTGCGGCAGTGCCTCCAGGCCCCGCTGGCTTCCCTGGAGCTGCTCCTGGCCATCCGTTTGCCCCGGGATACCCGCCGAATCCATACATGTCGCCTCTGATGTTCGGGCCAGGAATGGGAGCTCCGTTTGGCTTTGGCATGCCGGGACCTTACGGAATGGTGCCTCCCTTCGGGATGCCGCCACTCGGACACATGCAGCAGGGCGTCCCGCCGCAGCCCGCCATGGACCCAGAGAGCATCCAGCGCCAGATTGAGCACCTGCATGCGCAGCTGGCGATGCTGCAGGCGACGGGGGCTCATGTGGTGCCACCGCAGACAGGGATTGTTCCGCAGCCTCCTGTATCAGCCCCAGCGTCGGCGCCGACACAAGCACCCGCTGCCGTTCCCGCCCCGTCGGCGCCTTCAGCTCCAGCACCTGCCTCTGCCCCTGCGTCCTTGCCAGCTGCGGTGGCGGGATCAACCGAAGAGCAGGAGCTCGAAGATAAGCGGCCGATCCCGTCAGTAACACAGCCACAGGAGCAGCACGCTGCGGAAGCCGCGCCTGCGTCTCCTGTAGAGAGTGCGATCCCGCCCGCGCCGCAGACGGAAGCTGAGCGTCGTCGCGAAGAACTGCGTCAGCGCTACAACCGCATCTACGCCAGCTCCTCGAGTCACGGCGACGACAGCGAAGGGAAGAGCGAGTGAGCGAGCGATGCACAGCGCTCGCCGTCCGCGTAGGAAGCCAGGAACGCAGGCAGCAGCAGCGCAAGCTGGCACGAGATGTAAGTATAACAAGCCGGACGGCAAGAGGGGCGAGGAGGGCGAGCTGGTCGACGCTCCGTCGATCGGCGTCTACTGAAGACGCTGGCGCTTGCGTCCACTCGCCGCGCCTTCAGCCTCGAGCCACCTTGCTACATGCCACTGACTGCTCTTCTTAGCGATCCGCAGAGCCAGGAGGCTGAAGATCTGCTGGCGCTCTTCGTCTGCGATCGAAGACAGCAGCCACTGCACGATTGCGACGTGGCCGTGCGTGGAAGCAGCTCGAATGGCGTGACCCACGTTGCGCTTGCTTTGGTGGCCGTAGAGCCACTGCAGCACAGCCAAATGCCCATTGCCAGCTGCCAAACCGAACGCGTGCTCGGAGCAGCCTTCGCTCCTGTTGGCGCCCAGCCATTGCACCATCTGCAGATCACCTCGAGCTGCGGCGAACGTCATGGCGCTTGTCGTGCAGCCTTCGCTCCTGTTCGCATGCAGCCATTGCACCACGTCCAGATGTCCTGCTTCGGCGGCGAAGTCCATGGCGTTCGTGGTGCAGCCTTCATTGCGATGGTGGTGCAGCCACTGTACCGTCCGCAGCTCCCCTCGCAAGGCCGCGGCGTCTACAGCTCGAGTGGTGCAGCCTTCGGGTCGATTGGCGTGCAGCCATTGCACCGCCAAGAGGTGGCCAGTCCCCGCCGCGCTGTCCATAACTTCGACGCTCCAGTTGCAGCGGCTTGGATGGCGTCCCGAGAGCCACTGGAGGACGTGTACGTGGCCGCACATAGCGGCCAACACGGCTGCGTCCCCCCAGAACGAGTGGCAGTCGCGGGCGGCGAGATACGAGAGCAAACGCACGGAGTCGCCGCGTCGACAGGCGTTCGCCACGGCTCCCGGGCCGGAGAACGAGTCCAAGAAGCCGTCGATTCGACGAACTACCTGCGGCAGCGCGCCTACTCCACGCAGCGATAGACACTCCCGACACACCACACGAGCGGCGGTCAGCACGGGGGAGTCTCTGGGCGGTCGCAGGCCTCTGCAGGCTCTTGGCGGCGACGCGAAGGTCGCGGAAGCATCGGCCATCATATTGCCTGCTTGCTTGCTTTGGAGGAGATGGAGGCGTGTCTGAATGGATTTGTTAAGTGAGATAGAGGGAATTTGATCTTTAGATTGTATTGAAACCGACTTGTACGAAGTAACAAATGGTTTAAGAAACGAGTATCTGAGTCGGGAGCATCTGAGTCCAACTTGAAGTTCCGTAAATACAGTGATACAACACATAAATCTGAAGCAAAGGTCAACGCCAGAAGCAATAGGCACTCAACCAACTAATGCCTCTGCTTCGATGGCGCTTCAACATGCAGCGTCAACCTCAAGCCGCGCCGGGCAGGAGCGCAGCGAGCCGCGAGGCGAAGCGCAATGGAATCCCTCTAACATGAAGCACATGCCTGTAATTGAAGCAATATTGAGGCACGATGGCAATAACGGCAAGATACAGGAAGACTCGCGCTCGGAACTCTCAGCTGAAGTCGCTGGTCCGCACGAGGCACTTGTCGCGCAGATCGTTGGCGAGCGCCATGGCCTTCGGCCGCGGCACCTGCAGCACGGCAGTCACTTCGGCCTCGCTCAGTGGCTCGGCATGGATATCCATGAGGTATCGAGCCAATAGCGGCGCCTCCCCCAAGCCATGGAGCTCGGCGAACAAGCACCAGACCATGGGGGCCACCACGCGGTAGTCCTTCATGAGCGTCAGGCCTTTACGAGCCGTGTCGGGTCGGCCCGGCGCGTCGCTAGCCAGCACCTCCCGCCATTTGGGATCCAGCAACGTCTCGTTGGTGATGGGGCCTGGCAACGGGCCGCCTCGAGCGGCAAACTCCACCCATCGCGCCATCCACTGCGCGTCCAGACAGAACCAGCACTCGCGCCGAGCCAGCATCGTCTTGTCGAAGCGCATGACCAGCGCCAACTCCAGTCTGCGCCGCTTGTCCAGGTCCTCCTCGAACGGCGGCAGCGTGGCGGCCCGACGGATGACGGTGGCACGCAGGAGACTCGCGCGCTGCTGCTCCTCCTGCTGCTGTTCCTTGGACGGCAGCCGGAACACCAGTGTCCGCGTCTGCTGGCTCAGTTCCCCCAGTTTGGACCGCACCTCTTCCAGCGTGGCGTGCGAGAAGTCCTCGCCGTTGATGCGCACGATCACGGAGCCAGGCACGATGTCGCCGTGACGCTCCAGCGCACCCTTGGCGCCGTCCCGCAGCTTGGCGAACCCCATGACGACCGCCTGATCCAGCACGCCGCCGTCCAGATTGAGGCCCAAGGGACCAGCCGACACCACGGCCGTCACGTACTCGGCGTCTTCGTCTTCGCTGGATTCGTCGCTGTCCAGTTGGTTGCTCTGTGCCATGAGGGAGGCGGCCACGACGCCCGACGAGACCTTCGAAGACAGCGAAGGCAGAACGGGTGACGGCAGCTGCGGCTTCTCGGGGGACAGTTGCTGCGGATTCTCGGGAGACAGTTGCTGCGGCTTCTCAGGGGAGAGCGAGCTCGAGCTGCTGGCCAGTGGCGACTTCAGTGACGGCGTCTTGGAGCCCGTGAGTGTCCAGCTCATGCCGCCACTGCTGGCCTGGCCGTCGGAGCCTCCGTCTGTTGCTGTTGCTGCTGGTTCTGGGATCTGCGCTGTCGTCTCCGCCAATGCCGCAACCACTTCCGACCCGTCGATCTCGCGGAACGAATCGCCTGCTGACGACGAGCCGCTCTCGAAGACCACGTTGTCAACCGCAGAGCCGCCTCGAGCGTCAGGACTCGCCTCATCAGAGTCCGCGTCTGAATCTGCGTACTCGGCATCGGCGGCTTCCGAGTCGTCTTCGGACTCGTCCTCCTCGACTTCAATGGGCGGTGGGCCTCTTCTGGGCGCGAACTGCTGACTCAGTGGCTTGTTTTCGTCGAGAGAAGGCTTCGACAAGGCCACTCGGAACCGCAGCGTGCGTGGCAAGTGGCTGGTCTCGCGCAAGACGACGCCCACCTCGGCGAAGGGGATGCCGGAGTCGGCGAAGTCGTACTGGTTCACGCTCATGAGCAGACTGCCCGCAGGAACGCGGCCGCTGCGCTCTACAGCGCCACGGAGCTGCTCGTCGGTGGCCGAGACGGCCGCGTAGCCCTCCAGAACGGGGCGATCGTCCTCATCGCCGTCGAGGAGAATGCCCAATGGACCCGGAGGCACCTCCACCTCCACGATCTCCCACTTGCCGTCTTCCGAGATGGAGGACGAGGTCTTCACGATCGTCGTGGACGGAGGGCTGTCCAGACCCACGGGGGATAGCGAGCTCTCCATGTCGAGCAAGGGAGGCAGGAGGAAGCGACGCGGAATGATCGATCGATCGACTAACCCTTTGAGTTGCTTCTCTCCCTTGATGGGTCGTTCCTTCGCCTCTTCCACCTGATTTGTTGCGGGTTCGGTGGGCATTCATCTGGAAGAGTGACGTAGGTACAAACCAGAGTCAGTCATTCGGAAATGTGACGATGAGTGCAGCGTTACCTAACGAGGAAGAATTGGACCACGGAACAGATGACACCTTGATTAAGTTTCGGTTTGACCAGCAAATTGACTTGTTCCTTGGATAACAGCCATCTCGCTCATGCACCAGCGACGCCCTTGATGGCGTGCTTGCGCGTCTGCTTGAAGGCCTTCATGGCTTGCGAGGTCTTGGTGACGCGGATGAACAAGTCCACGAACCACATGGGCATGATGGTGGAGATGAGCTCCATGAAGCTCAAAATGGACGGCATCAGCAGTCTCCACTGATTCCTGCGCACGGCCTTGACGATCTGGTCGGCCACGTACTCGGGCGTCAGCCACGTGGTGAAGGGCGGCGGCCGGACGCCCTCGAACATGCCGGTCTTGATGAAGCCCGGACACACGAGCGTGGTGTGCACGCCGTGAAGCCCCATGGCCTGCAGCTCCTGGCGCAGACTCATCATGAGCCCCACCGCCGCGAACTTACTGGCGCCGTAGTCCACCATACCCGGCGACCCGAAGATGCCCGCGGCGCTGGCCACCGCCACGATGTGGCCCCTGTTGCGCTGGGCCATCATGGGCAGGAACGCCTTGATGGTCCAGAAGTGCGACGTGGCGTTCACGGCCATGGTGCGCTCGATCATGGCGTCCCCGGACTCCAGCACGGGCTTGCCGCCCACGATGCCGGCGTTGTTCACCAGGATGTCCACGCCGCCGAACTCGTCCACGATCTCCTTGCCCGCCGCATACACCTTGGCGCGGTCCGTGACATCCATTTCGTAGAAGCGCGCGCGGCCGCCCAGCGCCTCGATCTCGCGCACCAGCTCGCCGCCCAAGTCCGCGTGCAGGTCCCACACCAGCACCACGGCGCCCAGTGCGGCGAAGCGCAGCGCCAGCAAGCGGCCGATGCCCATGGCGCCGCCCGTGATCACCACCACGTCGCCCTTGACGGATTTCTGCGGCCAGATCCAGTCGAACATGGGGCGCGCGAGGGGATAGCAGCGCTAGGGCTAATTACTTGGTAATGCGCAATGCGTCAGAGCGCGCGAGTCCAGGAATGGCGTGAGCTTCGACGTGACCTCGCGTGACTTCGGACGGTCATGTGGCGATTGCACCAGGAGGGGCGAAGCAATAGCACGAGAAGTGGGATGTTGAAGCAATTGTGGAAGGCCAGGCATAGAGAAGTAAACTTGGGAAATGTAAGGAAACAGGAGGGATGACCCCTCCCCAGTGGGACACGATGATGGCGGGTGTTCATTGCCACAATACTCCGCTTGTGATTGGTCGAAAATGGACGTGCCGTATTTGACAAAAACAAAATCTCGACGGTTTCGGCGGGAATATTTACAGTTTGCGGCTAGGAGGAATCACGATTTTTCAAGCCGACGCGAACCATGCTCCGACCCGTCCTCAACTTGAAGGTCGGCGAAGCGGGGCTCCGAGCTGGCGAAGTCGGGGTGCACGCGCGTCTGCCGGAAGTGCGTCATCGCGTCAAGCGTCCGCGTGATGCGCATCATGAAGTCGTAGACCCAGTAGGGCGTGAGTGCGACCAGTAGCTCCAGCAGCGCGATGAGCGACGGCATGAGCAGGCGCCACTGGTTGCGCCGCACGGCCTTGACGATCTGGTCGGCGGCGTAACCTGGAGATAGCCACGTGGTGAACATGGGCGCCTTCACGCCCTCGAACATGCCCGTCTTGATGAAGGACGAGCACACGAGCGTCAGGTGGATGCTGCGCTTGTCCAAGGCGCGCAGCTCTTGTCGCAGACTGCACATGAACCCCACGGTCGCGAACTTGCTGGCCCCGTAGTCTACCATGTTGGGGAAGCCGAAGAGTCCCGCAGCGCTTGAGATGCATACGATGTGCCCTTTGTCGCGCTCCAGCATCGCTGGGAGGAACGCACGGACCGTCCAGAAGTGTGCGAGAGTGTTCACAGCCAACGTTCGCTCGATCGTGCGGCTCGAGGTTTCGAGTAGCGGCTTCCCACTCACGATCCCGGCGTTATTGACCAGAATGTCCACCAGCCCGAACTTCTCCAGCACTTGCCGTCCTGTAGCGCGGACTTTGTCGCGATCCGCGACGTCCACCTCGTAGAAATGCGCCTCGCCGCCGCCGGAGACGGAGGCGATCTCTTGCACCACTTGGCGGCCACACGGGGCGTCGATGTCCCAGATCACTACGACCGCGCCCAGCTCCGCGAACCGCAGAGCCATCAGCCTCCCGATTCCCATGGCGCCGCCCGTGATGAGCACCACCTGACCCTGCACCGACTTTTGCGGCCACAGCCAGTTGAGCATGGCAGCAGCGAGCGATCGTCAGAGGCAGCGGACTGGCAGCGACAGGCTACGAAGGAGAGAGCGTCCTGCTGGGCTGGCTCGTCATCGCCGTCGATCCGCAGCGATCGTTGCTCACCACTCCCGGAAATAGAACCATCAAGCGGCTCGAACAACGCATTTGCAAGTTGAAGCGAGTCTAAAAAATAGAATTTAGGAAAATATTCTTCCGCCTCCAGGTTTCGAAGCGTCGCCGCGTAAATTTCATCTCAAATAAATTCCCAGCATTTTGCCTCTTTCAAATCCTAAACGCAGCTCTTTCATTCGGGACGTTCGGGACCCCTCTCTAAAAGCCGCACCCGCGCCGTCGCCCCAAGCCGAGCCAGCCCAGACCGGAAGAAACCACCAAACGGGCGAAGCGAGGGAGCAGCAGAAGCCCCGCGCCGACGCACATGGCGGACTCGGCGGACGAGAGCTCCGGCTCCAGCTCCAGCTCCGACTCGGTACTCATCCCCATGCCGCTGAACCAGCTGCGCCGCAAGAAGCTGCGCGCGCAGCTGCAGGAGGACCAGCGCCGCGAGAAGCTCCGCAGTCAGCAGCGGTCCGGCGACGCGGACGCCTCGAGCGACAGCAAACAGCCCGACGACCGCGCCAAGGTGCGTCCTCTTTAGCGCGCGAACTCCTATCGGACGGGAGGGGAGGGACTGACCGCTCTCTATCTCTCTATTTACCTCTCTGTCGGTTGTAGAGCGAGCACATCTGCGTGGTCTGCGAGCAGGAGGGGGAGCTGGTGGTGTGTGCGGGCCCGTGTATCTCGGCCTTCCATCTGCGCTGTCTGCCGCCGGCCAGTCGGGCGTCGGCGAGCGAGGACGGCGCGTGGCTGTGTCCGAGCTGTCGATCCAAGACGCACGCGTGCTTCCACTGCAAGCAGACGGGCGTGGAGCTGCTGGCGGGCGACGACGAGCGCACGGCGTCGACGGCGACGGCGGCTGACGCGTCACGACCCGTGCGCAAGTGCCGCGCGCTGTCCTGTGGCAAGTTCTATCACCAAGACTGCATCACGCAGTTCCCGCTGGCTCGGATCGCCGGCACGCACTTCATCTGTCCGGTGCGTTGGTTGAGATTGGCTGAGGTTGGAGACTTGCGCTGCCTTGAAGACTAACGGCCTGGTTGCTGCTCTGTGTGTTTTAGCTGCACACGTGCGCCAAGTGCATCCAGTCGGGCGGGCAGCAGGAGGCTGTGCGCTGTATGCGCTGTCCCGTGGCCTACCACGCGAGCTGTCTGCCGAGCGATTGCGTGCGCCACATCACGTCCAAGCTCATCATCTGTCCCAAGCACGCAGGGGAAGCCAAGGAGCGGCCAGCCGCGGTCGCTGAGCACGAATCGACGGCGGCTGGTGCTGCGGATGCTGCCTGGGGGGAGACGACGAGCGCGCGACCGCAGCAGATGGAGAAAGAGGACGACGCCATGTCGGAGGCGTCGGCGATCAGCGGCACCAGCAGCAGCAAGAAACGCGACAAGCGCGAGAAGCGCGAGAAGAAGAAGAAGAAAAAGAAGAAGAAGAAAGCCAAGCGCAAGGAGATGAAGGAGCGGCTCGCAGCTCTCGGTGGCGACAGCCTCGAGCACCGAGACGCGGTCAAGGACGAGGAAAGCAGCAAGAAGCGCAAGCATCTGAAGAGAGAAGTGTCCGCGGAGCCGAGTGACAGCGGCCAACGGAGTGACCGGAGCAACCCGTCCACCCCAGCACGCAGTCAAGCAGACCCGGACTCGAGCGCAGTGGCCACGCCGTCATCGCCGATAGCAGGCACCACGAACGCCGGAGCGATCCGCTCGCCACCGTCGTCCTTTGCGCTGTTCGAAAGCCCCGCGACGGCGTCCAAGCGGATCCAGGAGCGTTTGGTGGAGGCGCTGGGGCAAAGCGACGATGACGAAGAAGAAGTCACGGTCAGCCCTGTGTCCAACGAGAGACGTTCGAGCAGCCAGCCTGTCGTTCCGGAGGAAACTGCTGGCCCCACTTCCGTTCCGGACTATGTTGGAGACGAATCGATTAAAGCTGAGCGGGAGAAGGTATCAGTGAACGAGCAGAGCGATGTGGAGGAGAAGCCAGAGCCGCAGAGAGCTTCTCCGCCTGCTTTCGCGCTCGGTACGAATCCTGTCGCTGGCGACGAGGCAGTAGGAGCTCGCCCGTCATTGGACAAAGAGGCGGCTTCGGTGAAATTGGAGCAGAGAAAGAGTCGTCAGGAGAACGATTCGCAACCCGGCGACAGTCGAGACGGAGCGGAGAAAGACAACAAGGAGCAGGACCATGAGCAGCAGCCTCTGCTTGGCGGCGAGCTGAAGCTGGAGATCCCGACGTCTCCGTCCGCCAGTGTGCTGATCCCGTCGTCGTCGGCTGTGGCGGCGACTACGAGCGACGCAGAGGCAGCCAGCGGCGAGGACGAGGGAGACGACGAAGGGCCCAATGGGTCGGCGACGCCTAGTGTCGATGCGCCGTCGAGTGCGATCAGCAGCTTGAGGGAAGCGGAAGCAGCGGCGACAGGGACCCCGAGTGGCGGCAGTCGATCCACAGGTCAAGGCAAAAAGAAGAAGAAGAGCAAGTCGAAGGCCGCCGCCAGCGTCCAGCGGGCGCTGAAGAGGAGCGCGAGTGGCGAGGAGAAGAGCGAGAAGAGCGAGAAGAGTGGGAAGAGCGAGAGCAGTGAGGCCAAATGGGTGCAGTGCGATAGCTGCAAGAAGTGGCGGACGGTGCCCAAGGACTTCGATCTGAACGCGATGCCCAAGCACTGGTACTGCAACATGAACACGTGGGATCTGGCGTTCGCGTCCTGCGCGGTCGCCGAAGAGGTTCTGAAGCTGAATCCATCGCCACAAGCAACAAGCTCTTCGGCCGACAGGAGGAACAAGGCGAAGGTCAAGACGAAATCCAAGCCAGCAGCTACCGGTGCTGGCGGCACAGGAGCTTCAGATGGCGGCGGGTCCTCGACTTCCTCCGGTTCCGTCTCGCTGAAGAAGACTGCCGGCTCTGCCAAGGGCTCCACCACCGACATGACGGCGCTGGAGGAGAAGGAGAAGACCGGCAAGTCGTCGAAAAGCAAGGACAAGTTGTCGAAGAAGCGCAAGAGCGCCAAGCAGCTCAAGGAGAAGTACCGCGAGGTGAAGTGGGTGCAGTGCGAGAGCACCCAGTGCGGCAAGTGGCGTGTCGTCCCGTCGTCCATCAACTTCGACCGGTTGCCAGCCGTTTGGTACTGCCACCTGAACACGTGGGCGCCCGAGCTGGCCAAGTGCAGCGCACCCAATCCTGTTGAAGTGGACGCGTTTTTGTTGAAGCAGGCCAAGAAGGAAGCCAATGGCTCTGCGCGGCCGTCCAAGAAGGTCAAGGCCATGTCGTCCTCCAGCGGAGATGCTACGCCAGCGGCTCCGCTGCTTCCGATCGCAGGCGGCGGTGGCAACACGCCGCTTTCTGGTGCTCTGCTGGCCGATTACCCGTCGTCTGTCACAGGGAAAGCGGCGGCGTCGAAGCACGGGAAGGGCTCGAAGGTGAGCACGCCGCCTGTATCGGCGTCTGGGACCGGGGGCAGGGCCTTTTCCACGTCGTCAACTGGTACACCACGGGCTGGCGGCAGTGCCGAGAGCTCCACTGTCAGCAGCATGGAGCGAGTGGCTGCCAGCAGTGGAGGAGTCTCTGGATCGGCATCGGGTGGTCCGACAGGCGACGGCGGCCCGGGTGGCAGCAGTAGCGGCAACAACAACAGCGGAGCGCCGTCTTCGTCGTCGAAAGGGAGCAAAGGACGCGCTCATAGTGGCGGGAGTGGCAGCACCACGAGCGGCATCAAGAAGACGGTGCTGGAGTGGGCGCAGTGCGAGAAGTGCAACAAGTGGCGCAAGCTTCCGCAGCACATCAAGTCGTCCACCCTGCCGGACAAGTGGTACTGCTCCATGAACCACTGGGATCCGTCGCACGCCAAGTGCAGTATCGCGGAGGAAGCGGACCAGGAGCCGTTGGCGACGGCGCCGTCGTATCCAGGCTCTCCATGGCACAAGGGCGGAGGCGGCCACGGGGGACAGCGGCCGAGACGAGGGAAGCTGAGCTACTCGGAGCTGCTCTACGGCAGCACGGGGCAGCTACGGAAGGCGTACACCCCCGAGTCCTCCACGCTCTCCTTCGAGTACGAGGGCACGACGTACTACCGCGACGACCAGTACAAGCACAGCAGCATGTACGTCTCTCCGGCAGCGATGGCGGCGGCCGCCACGATGGCAGGCTGGAGCGATCGCTTCAATGGCAATGAAGCCAAGCAGGAGACCAGCGGCGAGGCAGCGGCGACCAACGTCGAGGAAATCTCGACGACGAACGATCTGGCCGCGACCACGGCCCCCCAGGCGAGTGTGGACCATGTCGCCGCCTTGGTACTGGACAATATGGACCTGCGTCGCCGGCGCAGCGTGTCGGAGCTCTTCGACGCCGTCAACTCCGCCTCAGCAGGAGGAGAAGCGGCCGCTTCGGGCCTCGTGTCGCTGGCGCTGGTCACGGCGGCGCTGGGCCAGCTGGAGCACCGCGGCCTCGTGGAGAAAGTGGCCGACCCCGTTGGGGAGAGCGAGAGAGAGCAACGCGCTCGCAAGCGAAGGAAGACCGCAGTGCAGTTGCCCGGTTTGAGCGCGTTCTCCGGCTCCGCGCACTACCGGAAGATGCCCACGCGACCACTGAAGGCGTCCAAGGTGTGGCAGTTCGGCACGAATGTGGTGGCGCTCCTGCCTCTGGAGGATTGATCGAGGTCCAGCATCAAGGAGGACTAGGACGCAGAAGCGAAGATGGAATGTAAGTGCATTGTTTTCCGCTGCGGTGGGGTCACTCACTGGCGTTTGCGCTCGCTGCTCTGCTTCCGCTTGACTCTCCCCCTCTCTGTGAAGCTACCACGCGCCTCCGGAGGCCAGAGCCTTGAGCAGGTCGCGGCGTTTGCGGTGCAGCTTGGCTTCCTTGTCTGCGATCGCTACTGGATCCAGGCGCTCGCGACAGTATTGGGCGAAGAAGGCGTGATCGTCCGGGACGAATGGCTGCAGCTTTCTCTCTGGGGCGATGGAGGACATGGACTCCTGGGGGGACTGACTCGAGAGGAATCCCTTAGTGAGGATGCTGAGCTGCGAGCCTCGAGCAGCGGGAGACTGTGGGCCACCGGAAGGGGACGCAGCACTGCTGCTTGGCCGCTTGTTCTTCTGCTGCTGCTGAGAAGGAGAGGGAGGCAACGCGCCAGCCATCCGCAAGAGGAGCGCTTCAAGCGAATCGAACGAGGCGGTTGCTGCTGCGAGGACGGGCGGGGCTGCAACGGAGGTAGGATGGCTGTTGCTGCTGCTGGAGAGGAACACGCGCTTGACGTTGGCGCTGGTCTACGCCACAGAAGCCGGGGGTGAGCGCTGACTGATCTGCTGCACACAGGAGCAAGTAAGGTGAGGCAGTAGCACGTACCGGTTCTTCTTGGCGCTGCTGCAGGACGGACGAGAAGGACGGAAAGCACGCCAGCAAGACGTCCCGCCACGTGTACAAGCCCACGCTCTCCTCCACAATTTGCAGTGCCGACGGCTGACTCGAGACGACGCAAAGCGCCTCTTGGTTGGCTGCGATCGTCCTCGCGCTACGACTGAGCTCGGCTTTTGGCAAGAGCGACGTCGAAGAAGAAGAGGCAGATGGCGCAGTGGGCGTCTGCGGAGCTTTCGAGGTGAAGCTGCCGATCGCCTGGCCGCTACGCACGTCGTAGAGCAGGACCATCCCGTTGGAGTGCTCGATCAAGACCACGGGAACGTCTGCAGTTGCTGGCGCCATCGCCAGCTTCTCCATCAAGACAGCGGAGGTCGCAGCAAGCGAATAATCGTGAGATGTGGTCGCGGGAGGTGGCGTGACGGCTCGGATCAGTGCGGGGCGACCGCGTGCTCGAACGTCATAGAAGAAGAGCCGCTGGGTAGTTGTGGAGAGCGCCACGAGGTAGCCGTCTCGGCAGAAGCCCAGGCTACTCATCCCGTCTTTCTTGCCATCAGCAGCGGCGAGTGGCGCCAGGAACGCGTGATCCACGTCTCGCAGCACGTCCCAGACGACAAGCGAGCCGTCCTCCAGCCCCAGAGCCAAGAACTGCGTCGTGGCGTCCAGTGTCGACGACGAGATGGCTGTCAAGTGCTCCCACGTCTTCACCGCAGTCAGTTGAGAGGGTGGGGGCGAGCTGCTGGCATTTCTGGCTGCGGGAAGAAGGTACTTGAGCACTTGAACGCCGTGGCAGATGACGAAGGCGTACGTGGTCAGGGCCGCAGGGCAGTCGTCCTGGGTTGTGGCAGGTGCCACCAGGAAGTGCAGCAGTGGCTCCTTCGTGAAGGAGGCAGAGCGGTTGGGCTCCAACTCGACTCGAAACGCTGGAGCTGACAAGGCGAGCGGATGATCCGCGTCGTCGGAGGCGGCGTCTGGGCTCGTGTCTTGGCGACGGAGCGAGTAGAAGGCGAAGCTTCCGGATTGCGTTGAGGTGGCGAGAATCTCAACGTCGGGGGAGAGCAGGACGGAAGCCACTGGTTGATCTGGCGTCGGATGCAGCACAGCAAACAGACGGCACGAGGCTTGAGGAGGCTGGCTGTTAGTGGACGCGTCGCCGTCACTTGCAGTCTGTGGATTCTGGGTCTCGATGGAGTAGACGTTCACGACCTCTTGCGTCGTTGGAGCGGGCGGAGACGGGGTCTCGGAATCGCCAGACTCAAGAACGGTCGTGGTCTGCTCCAGATGGACAGCGAGGTAGTAGCTGAAGTGCGACTGCTCTAGCGCGGCGACGTCAGAGCCCACTCGCTGCAGCTCGCTGAGGCTCTTGATGCGCACGTGGGTACTCTGGGGGCTCGCATCACTCAGGGGACCACTCGTCTCCGCGGCGACTGAGAACTCGATGGGGAAGTCGCCGAGCACTTCCAGCTCTTTCGCTGTGCTGACGACACGTAGCGAGGGCTTGGCGATCTCGGAGTCTGCGGTGGGATCCGTTGACGCCTCGTGGTGCAGCGCAGCGACCACGATGGGCGCCAGACTGTGCG
This sequence comes from Nothophytophthora sp. Chile5, assembly GCA_001712635.2. Taxonomy (NCBI): domain Eukaryota; phylum Oomycota; class Peronosporomycetes; order Peronosporales; family Peronosporaceae; genus Nothophytophthora; species Nothophytophthora sp. Chile5. The sequence continues at coordinate 34,703 of MBAC02002670.1, read as the reverse complement.
CTACGAGCCCAGCGACACGCTGGGACTTGCTGGCCAGTGCGAGCTGCTCCGTTGGCTGGCAAGAGCGTGCTTTGGCGGCTCCGTAGTCGTCCTGTTGCTGGGGGAGCGCTTCAGTCCCCGCTGCTCCCACCGGCGACGCGAAGTTCTCGGCTTTAAACTTGGCGCTTTGCGTCGCGATGATGCTCCAGGCGGCGTCGACAATATCGCAGTCCAGAACCTTCTGGATGCGGCGATACGGCTGCGGGAGTCGAGCGAACAGCAGCTCCGGGTTCACGTGGTCGCCTGGCGCACTTAGCGCCATCCAGCGGAGGAACTTGGCGGCCTGCATGGCGCCGCTGGGCTCCTGGAACTGCCGCAGCAACACGCGACCTGCCGATCGACCTAGAGCCACGCTGTTGGCCTCCAGCACCTCGAAGAACACGTCCGGGTGCAGCAGTCCTCGCCCACTGGCGCTGGGGTCGCTCAGCGCCATCTACAGCAGAGTAGCAGGTCCATTGGTCGACGAAACGAGGTGGAGAGCAGAGTGGAGGCCCTGTACCTTCCAGGAGGAGTCCCATTGCGCTTGGTCGTGGATGCAAACGGCTCTGAAGGGCAGAGGGAGATACGGTCAGTGGAGTTCAAGGTGCTTGGCGAGGGAAGGCGCGGGTGGCGTACCGGATCCGTTCGCGAAGGGACTGGAGCGCTTCTGCTTGCTCTTCATCCATTGCGCAGACGGCTGGCAATGACGAATGGCCAGACGGACGGACGCTGAGGGACTGGCCCAAGGAGGAGTCGGTGACCTTTTGCGTCTGGAATGGCTGGAAGATCGCATCGGATCTCAGAACAGGCCACCACGACAGCGAAGGCGGAGCTCCTGCTCCAACCCGACAGCCTCTGGGAATGAGGACGGCGGCTGCGTCCGATGGATGGCAAAGCACGGCGTGGGTTGCTGCTCCCTGGCTCGGCAGGTGAAGTGGGACGCTGTCGCTCGTCCGTTTTTAGACGACAGTCGAGCGAGTGCGTCCCCATTTAGTGCCGTGTCGGGCCTCACCGCTCGACGAGAACCTTCCAGGCTGTCCGCGGATCGATCGAGAGATCCTGAGCGAGCGAGATGCCGGCTGCGACTCCGCCAGGCTCGCGGCCGCACACCTTCGGGCGGTCGTCCAACGTGTGGCAGTATCTGGAGCTGGTGAGTGAGCTCAAGACGCCGCTGGTGGATGGCCAGTCTCCGTTCGGCTTGTCCGGTCTGACAGACGAAGGGGACAGCGAAGACGACGACTTGATGTCCTCGGAGAGCGACGGCGGAGACGATGACGACGAGATCGGCAGCGAATTAGGCGGCAAGATGGAGGGAGGAGCTCGAATCCGTCACCGTGAAGATCAGACGACCAGGCGGCGCGGGTCCGAAGCCACGACGGCCGCTGCCGGCTCTTCGACCGCTGGCAGGCGAAGGAGCGGAGGCCGCAAAGCCTCCTCGTCTCTCATGAAGAGCGTCGTGAGTTTGCCGAACCTGCAGCCTCCAAGCCGACGTCAAGGCAGCAAGAAGGAGCTGACAATCGCCACCACGTCGTCAACGTTGACTTCAGCCACCGCAGGACGGAGCGCTGTAGGCGGAAGGCCCAGTTTCAACTCGGTCGAGATCATGAAGAGACTCCACGCCCTCGGAAGCTCAGCGTCCGCTCCGTTGCTGGCTGCTTCGCCGTTTGGCACTGGCGGAAACACGATCGACAATCCAGCGCTGTTCACTGGAGCTCAAGGCCAAGAGAAGGCGGCGGCAAACCAGGCAGCTGCAGCCAGTGGCTCGACGGCCACGACGCCTCTAACGCTGCCGTCTCCCAGCACTGGAACTGCCTCGAGCTCTGCGGCCGCGGGGGCGATGGCTGTGGCGCCCGCCCCACTGTCGGACGCGGAGAAGCTGCGCAACGACTTCAATTCCCAGGCGACGCGCCTCTCGTACGGCTGCAGCGTGGCGCTGGAGCTGTTCAACGGCCACTTGATGATGGTGGGCAGTCCGGACGGCCTGGTGCGTGTGCAGGCGCTGGAGAAGCTGCAGCTCCCGCAGACCAAAGGCTACAGGGACCGCGCCATCTTCACGCTGCTGGACCTCGCCGATGTGCGTAGCGCCGGCTCGCTGCGCTACGGCGACTCGGTGTGGCTGCAGCTCAGCGTGGGCCCCGGAGACGTCTCGTGGGAGCAGGGCGGCGTGCTGGGCGCCAAGGTGCGCGAGGCGCCGCAGCTCAAGGCGCTCGGACTGCTGGACGACGACGCCATCCGCAATGACGTGCCGTCGCCCGCAGTCGTGGGCTGTCCAGTCCCCATCACTGCGTATCTCCCCAAGGTCCGTCGATCGGTTGAGTTGAGCTGGACGGGACGGAGCTGACTGGTTGTGTGTGGCCTGGCTGACCTCTAGAGCCGAGATGACGGAGACCTGCAGGTGGACGAGATCCAGTCGCGAGTGCGCAACAAGGCCGCCAAGATGCTGGGCAAGTGGGTCATCCGCTCGGCCGTGTGTCAACGTCGCAAGCAGAAGGACGTACGTCTCCTCTCTCTCTCTCTCTCTCTCTCTCTCTCTCTCTCTCTTTGGTGGGCGGGAGCTGACTCGAGTGCTTGGGCCAGACGTTCGTGTACAACAACGACGAGATCTACTTGGAGCAGGACTGGTTCTACCTCGGCGCCGACTCGGACGCCGGCTTGGCAGTGCTGCGCCAGCTGCCTCCGGTCTCAGCGCTCAAGGACGTCAAGCCGGGCGAGTACGTGGTGGAGCGTCGCGCCGCCTGGAAGCTGCGGCTTCTAGACTCGAGCAGCGGCGGCGCCGGTCTGTCCTTGGCGCAGCAGCAGATGGAGCGGCTGCTGCTACGTGCCAAGACGCAGCTCAAGCAGTCGCAGCGCATGCGCGCCGGCCAGACCAAGAGCTACGGCCCGAGTCTGCAGAGCGGCAGCGGCTTCACGACGCAGCTGCGAGCGCAGGTGGCGGCGTCCACGCGGCACACGGAGAGCCGCTACGTGGAGCGTCAGGAGCGGCGACTCAAGCGGATCGATCAGCATCTGAGCGAGAAGGCGCAGGGGATGCGCGTGGACCTCAGCGTCCAGGAGGAGGCTGCCGGCGGAGGGGAGAAGCTCGAGGACACCGGACGTGTCGAAGGCCAGGAAGGACTGCCTCCCCGAGTCAAGGCCAAAGCTTCTTCACGACGCACGCCACTGTCGATCGCTAGGAGCGGAGTGGCCAGTAGAGAGCGGTTGGCCACAGCGTCCGACAGAAGAGAGAGTCTGAGGGGACTGGAGGGGGAAAAGGTCGCGGACGCGAAGTCGCAGAGCGCTGCGGCGGCTCCAGACAGCGGCGATCCGCCTGCGGCCGAGGCCAGTTGTGCGCTGTGTCACTCCTCCTCCATCGGCTACAACCTGTGCTGCCAGTTCCGCAGCGTCATGGACCTGCTGCAGCACGAGCGGGTCGTGGCCACCAGAGAGTCCATGAAGCAGCAGCACAACTCGACGCCTCAGAGCGCGGCGACCGGTGGCAACGGAGCCTCGGCTGCTAAGAAGCCGACTCGGAGCCGAGCAGGTCACTCCTCCGGGTCCGACGACGTGTCAGGAACGGCAGCTTCAAGCCAAGTGCCGCCGGCTGCGGAGCGAAGGCTCTCATCGAGGACAAGCGCGACGGAGGCTACGATGGTAGCGATGGAGGCTGGTGTCTCCCCGCCTTCCATTGGAGGCAGCGGAGGGCCGACGGCGGTCTCGGGCAGTCGCCAGCCTCCGCCCCCGAACGCGCGCGTGCTTGAGCTGTTCGCGAGAGAGGACGCGGCCATGATGGGGCTCATCAGGTACAAGGAGAAGGAGGCGCATCGAGCGCTGGCGGCCGAGACCCAGGCGCGCATAGGCATCTCGCCTGCGGCCGCGCACTTCCGCGACCGCTTCAAGCACGTGGGGCTCTTCATGCTGAAGCACCAGCACCAGCCGCAGCAGCCCCCGGAGCAGCAACAGGACGGCATCAGCGGCCACTTCCAGAGGCTGCACGCCGCTCTACTCACGATCAGCAGTCGCAGGTCCGTCGGGGGCAAGCGGCGGAAGAAGAGGGACGTCGACGGAGAGGAAGGCGACAGTGAGGACGACGACTTGGACTCGGAAGACGGCGACTCGGACGACAACAGAGCCGAAGCCGAGCCGTCGCAGCCCCAACTGGACATGCGGACGTGTCCTCTGCAGTATCCGGGCGAAGGCTTCGACGTGTTCGGCAATCCGCTCGAGGACAGCGACGCCGCGGTGCCCGAGCGGATGTTCCCCACGCAGCGCGAGCTGGAGCTGCTGCCGCCCGTGGACACCAAGGCGGCGCTGGCGCTGTATCTGCAGAACCGCGCGGCCATGGCCGAGATGCTCAACGGCTACGCGGAGCTGGTGGACACGCAGATGGCGCCGGCGCTGCGAGCCGCGCTGGCCGCCCGCAACCGCGGAGTGCTCGTGGAGACGCTGGACTTCGTGGCCCGCGCCTCGGAGTTCGTCTGCGCCCGGCGGGTCCAAGTGTTCGTGGCCCAACTGCTCCACGCCGTGGCGGCCAGCGACGTGGGCGACTTCGCGCACTTCCAGCGCGAGTTCGACGAGCTGCTGGCCGAAATGCAGGGCACCAGCAGCTTCATCCGCTTCGTGCGGGACACGAAGACCGCCCGCCCCAAGAAGCGGTGAGCGGAATAAAGAGTGGCACACGCGAACGGTTTTGTGGATGTGGGGGGGGGGGGGGTGACTTGGTAGGCGCCGTGCCAAACTTTGTGCAGCACGCGGTAGCACAGCGCAGTATTGAGAGTGGATCTGCCGCTTTCCATTGGTCGAAACCCAGATTTCATTAGTGTGGATGGATATGATTGGTGTAAATCCATTTTCTGAATGCGCAGCCAATCAAAACGGCAAATACTTTACCTCGTTTATTAAAAGCCAATCCACGCTTCGCATCGAGACTATTGGCTGATTTCAGCCAATCCTAGCGTCGAGCAGCCTTTCGGATCTGTCCTCCAGTCATTTTCCCGTTGCGTCGCCGCTCCGCCGCCTCCGTCGCTTCAGGTCATTCGCCCATTGGCTTCTTCGGCCGCAGCTGGCTGCGCTGTGTGTGTAGAGGCTCTGCGTGTTGTCCCGTTGCCCCATTTGCCACTCACGTCGCTCTTCCTCCGTGCGACGCTGGGTCTTCCATACAAACTCTGTATTCGGCGGCAGAGAGCAGGCCCCCCTTGCGGATGTCGGGTCTATCAGCCCGACGCGAAGTCCCTCGGGACGGCCAGAAGCGCTGGGCACTTTGGGAGGCGCCGGTTCGCGTTTTGCGTCCACACGCCCCCTGAAGAATCAGCATTTCGACATGTCTCCCCTCTCCTGTGTGTGTTGCGTGTTGCTGTGCTGTGTGTTGCTGCGCTGCGTGTTGCGGTCTTGTGGGGCGCAAGGAGGAACTGATACTCGTTGATTCTGTCGAACGTGATGACAATCTATAATCATCTCTCCTACTCAATCTGAGCGCCCCCTTCCTCCTCCTTTGCATGTCGTAGCGAGAGCGAAGGCCCCGATGATCTACAGTTATTAGCTCTAACTGAATCCACTTACTATCGGATCAACCTGTTGAGACCAAACGTTTATGCTGAGGGACCAACTCCATTCAATACACTCCGTCTTCTTCCTCGTGGTTCTTATGGTTCTTGTGCTCCCCCATTGCTACTGGGCTCGACGCGAGACGCGGAAGAGGTCGATCCGGCCGAGGGCCGCGAGCTTCTCGACGTGCCAGTGGCTCCATCGACATTCGTTTGTGTCGGTCTTGACGCCGCACTGGGTGGCTGGGTCGTAGGCTCCCGCCGCCAGAGCGTCCATCTTGGCGGCTGAGCTGTGGCCGCGACGTTTGTGCGCTAGGAGCAGCTGCATGTGGCTGGCTGTGAAGCCGTCCAGAGTCGTGAGCAGTGCCTCGTGAGCCGCCCAGTTGTACAGCACGTCGGCTGCGAACACGACGGTCACGTCGGCTGAGCTCAGGATCGCGGGCAGTGGCTCGCCCCACTCGAGAGGCAGCACCATGGCGTCCATGGACTGGAGATTGTGCTGCAAACGAGCTGTACACTCGGGTTTCTCGGTGAAGATGGCGGTGAATTCCGCCTGGGACGAACAGAACGTGGTCAAGACCGACGCGAAGAGGCCGCAGCCCGAGCCAAGCTCCACCACCGTCTGATGCTGGTTTAGAGATTCTGAAGACGCGATTCCGGCTTCCAGGAGCACGAAACTCAGTAAGATGGAGGCGTCCCATACGTGAGCGCCCATGGCGTCGCCGTAGTGCTCTTCGATGACCAGCAGCCGCGGCTTCTCGCCTCCTGCTGAAGTCCGAGGGAGTGAGGCACAGAAAACGCGTTGACAAACGGTACTGGTCTCAAAGGGGGCCTCGGCAGCGACGACCTGCAGCGCCACCTGCAGCGGGAGCACGAGAACCTGGTCGTTAAGCCATGTGCTGCCTCGACAGAACCGCTGGAATGGCCGTCGGAAGGCTCCAGCCACGCTGGAGTCCCCAGGAAGGGGTGGTGACTGCTGGATCTGGATTATAAGACTCACGTCGCTGGGTATAGCAACAGCGTCAGTAGGCTGGTGGAGCGACGCCATGAACGTCCATTTGGTGTGACGCTGCTGCTTCCTGGCCGACGATGACTCCTCTTCGACCTTGAGAATGAGTTGAGCGTCGACGGAGAGGCTCAGGCTATCGGAGGGTGGGAGGCCGATAGGCGACGGCTGTCCCATCTCGTCAACGAGATCCACGACCACTCGGAACTTCTGGTCGAGATGCACGCGCTTTGGAAGACCGAAGCGCAGTCGCAGACGCAGCAGCTGCAGTTCCGTCGGGATCGCCTGCTGCAGAGCGAGCAGTTTGTCACTATCGAAGCCCAACGGCGGTGGAGCACACGCCAACGAGGCACCGTTAGGCTCCATCTCGATGTGCTTCGGCAGAGCTGCGATCGTGGTAGCACCAGCTGCATCTCCGACAACGACAGCCGGCTCTGCTTGACGCGACTCGCTGTTCGAGGCGAGCGGCAGGATGCGCATCCTACAGACCACACGAAGATCCAGCGTGTGCAGCGAGAACGCCCAGCAATCGAGAGTCGCGAGCCTAATAAAAAGCGCGAAGGCGTTTCGAAAGGTCTGAAAGGACTGGGATGGCGACGATCGGGTGCGCCTGCACTCATTTTGCCTTGAGACGACGGTGAGGTGATGGCGACTCCTCCCTCTTCGCCGCTGCCGCTGCATCCACGCAGAGCCCAGCAGCTCTTCCAGGTCGGTTCTCCAGCTCCTTTGTCCCTTTTTGCTGGCTGCATCCATCGCCTTACTGGCCGTTGGTCTGCACAGGAAGTGCTGCTCACCGAGGCGCAGGCCACTCCAGAGGTACAAGCGCCGCTTCAGTCGCTTTAGATCATGTTCCACGAACCGTAGATCCAACATTGTTCAATGCTGAATCCTCCAGCTCTCGTCTCTAGCGCTATCGCAGCGTCTCCATCAGCTTCAGGTGGGGAGAGGATCTCAATCCGCTACAATCCCTGAACTCAGGCAGCAGGAATCGAAGACCCACTCACTTGCATTATGGCTCTGCGTGCAATGGAACCAGAGATTGAACATCAGCGGAATCCACGAAGCCAAGCGCGGGACCTCCTTCCAGCAGATACCAGCTACAGCAGCGTCATCGCCAGCCTCCGCTACCCGACACGTGACGCTGCGACTCGCCAAGGACGGCTCCACCCTCGAATTGACCCGAGAAAGCGATGAAGCAGTCGCGGCTTCCGTCCGATTGCTCGATATCCAGGCTATCACACTGCGTGCGATGCCGCCACACAGTTTCTCTCTCCATTGCGACGACGTGGGAGATGACAACAATGATCCTGAAGCTGACGGTGGTGCTTCAGCCTTTGGCGGCGTCTTCGTGGCCTCTAGTGCTGACGTTCTGAACCGCTGGGTAGTAGCACTCACCTGCGGCGTCTCCGCTTTCCAGCAGCAACAGAAAACGCTGCCGCTTGCACCCGATGCCAAAGCTGCAGACCTCGTATGGCAGGCCGTGCGACTGCGCGTCTTCGAACTAGCGGAGAGCATGGCGTTGTCTACCGCCGTCGACCAAGTGGCCCAAGTCGTCCCGCAGCAGGATCTGAAGCAGTCGGAAGCGCTGCGTCGCCGTCTGCAGTTCCTACGCAGCAATTAGCCTGGGCGACAGGCTTCGGTATCGCACTAGGCTAACCAAACATGAAAGAGCAGACGAAAGGCAGTCCAGTTGTGCATTGGTTCTCGCTGCTTAGCCCCCATCAGCGACTGGCTCCGAACGCCCCCGCTGCTGCTTCCTCCGTGCTTCAGCGTAGCGCAGCCGAAGAGACGCGTGCGTTCTGGACGTGAGCTCTTCCAACACAGGCTCCTCTGGTTCTCTTAGCTGAGTTGGTGGTCCGTCCGTGTCTTCTTTGGGCGCTAGCAGTGCGCCGTTCAACCTTCCACAACCAGGGTCAGGATCATGTTCGGATTGCCGAGTTGGGCTCGGTTTCCGCAACGGATCCGCGGAGGAAATGACGCGATGATCGTGCGCTGCCAGTGCGCGCTGCAGTCGTCGGATCTCCTGACTGCAGGTCGCTTGACTCTCAGCAAGCAGCTGAAGCGCTTCGTCCGTAGTGTTATCATGAGCCCCCAGTGTCTTCTTCTTCTGGAGTTGCTCCTTCTCGAACGCATCCATACGCGCTTGCATCAGCTGAAGCTGGGTCTCCGCTGTTGCCCAGTTGGCGGCCAGACGCCGCGAGACTGAGGCGTGCTGCGTTTGCGCATCCGCCGATATCTCTGCCATCGCAGCCAGTTGCACCCACACCTCCGACAGTTTCCGCTTCGTCCGCGCTACGATAGACAGTCCACAATGCTATGAGGTTCAGAGGAGCAAACGGAACAGCGTCGGTCAATCCTAACGCACCGTGACGCTCGTCCGCAAGCCTCTGCGCATCACGCGCCCACTTGGACAGCCGCGAGAGCTCTGCTTGCATCTCGTACACTCGCGTGTCTTCCGTATGTACGCGATCCGCGGTGCTAGCGGGAGTGGCAGAAGGAGAGTCGTCGCGGAATTGCTGCTGCGCGAGCACCAGGCGATGCAGCCGCCGCATCTCCTTCGCCAGCAGCAGGAAGGAGGTGCGCACCACCTCCGGCACGTCTTGCCATTCCGCCTGGCCGTCCAGCATGCGCTGGCCGAACGCCAGCCCAAGCAGGAGGGGCAGTCGCGCGTCTTCCTGCGCCATTTGACCGGCTTGGATCTTTGGAATGAAGAGCTGGATGAGGCGTCCAAACTAAGAAATGCGGAGAACCGAAACTAATGACCGACCCAAAACAAGAGGTTCTATATTCAAAATGCCAAAACACGGTGGAAACGAATTCGCTTTACCAGGTCTGCTTGGTCGTTTACCAACATTCCGAGGTCGCCAACTTTCCGAGTGAAGCAAGCACATCCGAAACCTCACCATGGCTGACATGGAGAGCGCCTCCGCCGGTACGTCCCTCTCTTCCGCCGCCCACGCGGCGTTCTACATGATACACACACGTCGAGCACGTTCTCCTCCGTCTCTTCTTCCCTCTCGTGTCGTTTGCGCGTGTGATTCCGTGTGAATTGACGGCGTATCGGAACACGTTTCTGACGTTTCTTGGGTGATAACATTTTGCCCTCGGAAGCAGGCGGCGGGAAGCGCAAGCACAAGGAAAACGCGTTCACGGCCAAGGCAGAGACCGGGACGCTCAAGGTCAAGATCATGCGGCGCGATCTGCCGCCCTACGGCGGCGTAGGAGACGGGGGAGACGTCTCCTTCCCCCCCTTCGGAGACGAGTTGGACGCCGTATCCTCCACTTCCACCACTTCGTCAACGGGTAAGACGCGGCAGAAGCGCGGGACGAAGCAGCCGCCATCGAGTCCAGACTCTCCGCCCAAGCCGCGACCCAACCGCAAGCACGTGCCCATTTTCTACCAGCAACACCATCGCCAGCAGATCAAGAGAGCAGCAGCAAGCGGGGCCCACAGCTCCACGGACGAGTCGGTCGCGTCGCAGTCATCCTCCACGACGGGTCTGTCAGGCCTCCACTCCACGTCGTCCACGTCGATAGACTATGCCGCCGCGTCGACGTCCTCGACGACCTCTACGCAACCGGCGGGACGCTATTCCTCGTTGCTCTCTGACCTGAGATTGCAATCCGCCAGCACCAGCGGAGGAGACTTGAGCGCGCCACCACAGACCAATCCGCTCTTCGCCCGCAACGACAGCGACGGCCTGGGGACTCTGGGGGATCTGCTACGGCCGTATTTCCCACCGCCATCCAGTGGCCCGAGTCCGAGCTTTCAGCTTCTCGGTGCGACTCCGGCAGGCACAACGTCAGCGGCAGGTTTCCTGCTGGACCAGACGGGGCCGCCGTCGGCGTTGCATCAGCTGGCCTCGTCCTCGGCATCCTACCGCTCGGCGCTGGACGCGCTCTCGTCGGCCACGCTCGCATCCTCGTCTTCTGCTGTTGATATGGATGCATCCACGTCTTCTTCCTCTGCTGCTGCGGCTACGACAGGGCTGTTGACCACTTCGGCGTCGACAGAAACACCACACTCTACTTCTTCCGATGATGGCGGGATGGAAAAGTACCGATTCAACCCACTCAGTGCGCTGCAGTCGGCGATCGAACACGCTCATCGTGTGTCTTTAGCAGCTGCAGCAGTCGAGCCGACTGAGTCAACGAGGACAAGCGCCAGTAGAGACGTCTCAGCCACGCGCCAGCAAGATGGAGGACGCGGTACAGCGGACAGTCCAGATCTTCAAGCATCAGGATCCTCCGCTCCAGCCGATGGCGGTGGCAACAGCTCGCTATCTTCCGATCTGGGGCCGCCGCCATACGTTCCACCACCGTTTATGCTACAGAACTCGCTTGCGGGAGGCGGCATCTCGGGGTGGGATATGTCAAAACTGCCTTCTACCGAGGCGGGTGGCTGGCACCGCGATGCCAATACGAAGAGCAGTAGCATTCCCACGAGCGAAGCAGACGACCAGGGCGATATGACGACAGCGTTGGGGTCTCCGCCGGACGCCCCTCCACCGTTCATGCCCCAGAACTCGTTGATGGGCGGGGGAATTGCCCTGATGGCCCCGCCGAAGATGCAGTTAAGTCTGGAGAGACTCTGCTCGGAGACCAGTGTGGCCAGCGACAGTAGCAGCAAGAGCACGGGTAAGACGGGGCTCGACTCTGCGGTATCTGCACCTCCATTGAGCGGCGGCAATGGTGCAGATGTCGGCAGTGCAGTTCCCGACTTGGGTCCTCCGCCGATGGGCCCGCCAGCGTTTACCATAGGGAACTCTCTCATGGGCGGAGGCATCGAGCTGCAGCCTGCGGTCGCGAACGTCAGCACGCGCAACTTCGACTGGAAGGTGGGCAAGGCAGCCGCCGCTACTAGCGCGGACCCAGCCGCCACCACGACAAGCCACAGCAAGCTGGGGTTGCGATTACGACAAGGCCTCAGCAGTAGGAGTTCTGTTCACCAGGAAGGACGAGCAAGTCCTAAGTGACATCCCGTTCGAACTAGCGAACCAGCCGCCGATACTATAACCACCACTAACTTTCAACAGCACGAGTTGACTTCAGCATCCCATTGCGCTCGATTGTCTGTCCACCTGATTGCCGTGTAATGCCGCGATGGCTGTCTGGCCAGCCCACGTATAGCCTCGCTATCTGTTTGCTTCTGGCCAGGGCTTCACTGATCAATCGATGTTCGGGCACGTCCAGAGGTCGTCTCCGAGGAAGTGCATCATCTCGATGGCCACGCCCTTGTTCTGGCTCCGGCTGAGCAAACACGACACCGCAGGCAAGAAGAACGTCAGTGATGGAGCTCTCCGAACAGCAAGCCATGGATCCACACACTCGACTACAATAAACAACAGCAACTGCAGCGTACATGTCGTCGGTTGAGAGCGTGAGGATGCCTATTGCCATGGCGTGCTCCTTGCCCTCCGCCATGATGGCCTGCACAACACACAGCCCAGTCGTCAGCCTCTCTCCCTCTCTTCACGGATAACCTCCGTAATGAGTCCGGAGTGCAGAGTCAAAGGCACCTACCACGGGCGTGCCGACGGCCAGCGACTCGGGCATGTCGCCGCCCGCCGACGTGAGGCCCGGACACATGACGTTGGCGCCCGACAGCACGAACGGGATGGCGCCCTTGTCCGCGCGCACGTGCTTCATCACATGCGGCACTGCATTAAACCCCACAGAACACACAGGCCAGTCAGTTCCCCAAGGCAAACAATCGGCCTGCTACATAGAGAGCTAGCTACCCACCCTTGTGCAGCAGCTTGAGCGTGGGCATGAAGGGACCGTCGCGCTGGTTGAAGAACACGGGCTCGCCGTCGTGCAGCACCAGTTGGATGTGGTTGTGACTACAGCAGTGCATACAACAATACAGTCAGCTTGCGCTTTATAGCCAGAGGCGGCAAGACCGAAGGGAGTGATCCTAGACAGCGCTCCGTATCCTACCACTTGGCCACGACCATGGGCGCCTTCTTGGGCATCAACAGCTCCGCGTACGGCTCCAGCTCCGGGTACTGCTCCAGCACCTTGGAGCGGATGCTGCGCTGCTGCGAGGACTTGACCTTGCTGCTGGTGCTCATGTGCTCCTCCACGCTGAACCGCTTGAACATGGCGCCTGCTTCCCTTGCGATGGTCTCTGCTCCTTCTTGGTCTTGCTTGTCTTGTGCACGCCAGACACCAGCGAAGCCTCGCCGCGCTCTTAGAAACGCGTTTCTATAAGACGTACAGTGACATCTGTTTACAAGAGTATCTTCATTTGGAGGGTCAGAAAACGAAAAAATCTTGATGGAGATGGAAAAACGAAATGATCCTAACAGACAGTTATTGCGGCGCGGTCGACGCCATCCGCGCAGCCAGCACCTCCAGCAGCTTCTGCATGACGTCACCCTGCTGCTGGTGGGCTCGCGTTTGCCGTTCGAGCAGCACCGCCTGCTTCTCCAGTCCAAGTAGGATCTCGTCCGCCCGGGCAATCTCTCGGTTTACGGGACGGCGAGGTGGAACAGAGAGGGCCGCAGGTGCTGGGGGTGTCGCTTTGCGTCGCCGCACAGGAGCTTTCCGCCTCTTTGGAGGGGCCTCGACCTCTGGTGGCGCTTGGTCCGCCACTGCCATTGCCATGCTCAACTCACTCCCCGAAGTTGCCGGCAGTGAAGAAGGCTGTTGTCCAGAGGTCATCGCCGCCTCCCAACTGAAGCTCTCGGCCAAAAGCGCATACAGTGGCAAGGTGTTCTGCTCTTGGCTGTTGCTGATGGCGGTGTTGCGTTGCTCGTCTTCCCACAGTTGGCGAAGTTTGGCCAGCTATACGCACGAAGGATCAATTGAAGAATCAGAGCCCCCTTCCTAGATCAACGCACTCTAATCAACAGGCAGCCACACACCTGAGCGACGCACTGGGCCACGTCAAAGCCGCATCCGAGGCCGGTACCGCTTAGTTGGGCGGCCAAAAGTTCCCAAGCCTCGTGGAGCTGTGTTGCGGTCTGCGCGGCGTCGAACTGCCGCCAAAGCCGCTGGAAACGCAGCTGCAGCAGCTGGCGACTCGCCTCCTCGCTCCACACGAGCGCAACAACACCCTGCCCCGCATCACACCCGCCTCCACCCTGCGCTGCTGGGGGTGCTCCATCTCGCGGGCGCTTCATCGTTCGTCCGGTCGCCGGCTGTAGAGGCGGCTGCGGCGCGCCCGGCAATGACGCCACGCCCGCGCGGTGGATATTTCCGCTCGTGTGGCTCGTCTGCGTCTCCCCATCGTCTGCTGCGCGGCGCGACGGCACCGCCGCCGCCTGGAGCTCCTGCTGCTGCTGCTGCATCATGTTGCTGGTGGAACGTGTGCGATATTCCCTCAATTGGATATTCCGCCCCCTGTGGATAAAAAACAAACGACCAGGAACTTAAACGAGTCTGAGAATGAGGATCGAAGTGAGTCGTTTAAGTGCTCGGGTGCCTTTGCCGTGGTTGGTATCCTTATTTTCACGGACAATTTATCGAGTTGTCCGCGCTCGCATGTCGCATTGTAGACGCACCGGTTCAAACCGGACCGGCACACAAACTGTCCCCCGTCTGCCACACCTGTCCGTATAAAGTATACCGTCTCCGTCTCAGTATACGCCTGCACCTCCGCCATCGTTCTCACTTTCGATCACACCCGCGCGCGCCGCCGCAGAACAAAAGGATCCTTACTTCTTCAACCAAAGCATGGCGCCTCCCCCCGACCGATCGCAATGGAAGCGCGTGGATGTGCGCGTCCCTGCCGGCCCACTTGGCCTCATCGTGAGCAAGAGTCCGTTGGGCGGTGGCCACGTGGTGGTGGACGGCTTCCGCCCCGTGGGGAGCGCGGGCGAGCGCGGCGCCTTGGAGCAGCAGGGCGAGATCGGCTTCAACAGTTTGCTGCTGGGCGTGAACGAGCACGACTTCACGGACGCGTCGGCCTCCTGGTCCTTCGAGAAGATCCGCGAGATCCTGGTCAACACCAGCAACGCCGAGCGCGTGGTGCGCTTCCTGGTGCCGCCGCCGCCGCCCGCCGTGCAGTTCGGCAACGCCGCAGGCGACGCGCGTCGCCGCTTCGCGGACGAGTACACGCTGGGGAAGGAACTCGGCTCTGGCACGTTCTCCGTGGTGCGCGAGGCCACGAACAAGACCACGGGCGAGCGCTTCGCCATCAAATGCATTAAACGCGCGGAGCTGTCGGCCGACGACCTGGAGGCGCTCGTGGCGGAAGTCGAGATCTTGCGCGAGATGCAGCACCCGCACATCGTCAAGCTCTTCGACGTGTTCCAGGAGGAGCGCTACTTCTTCCTGGTGACCGAGTACATGCCTGGCGGCGAGCTGTTCGAGCGTATCGTGAAGAAGAATTTCTACTCGGAGCGTGAGGCGCGAGACCTGGTCAAGGTGCTGCTGGAGACCATCGCCTTCTGCCACGACTCCGATGTGGTGCATCGCGACCTGAAGCCCGAGAACCTGCTGCTTTCGAGCATCGAGGACGACGCCGACATCAAATTGGCGGACTTTGGGTTCGCCAAGAAGGCGGAAATCAATGGGGAAGGACTGGTGACGGCGTGCGGCACGCCGGGCTACGTGGCTCCGGAGATCTTGCAGTCCAAGCCGTACGGTAAGGAGGTGGACATCTGGAGTATTGGCGTGATCACGTATATTCTGCTGTGCGGGTACCCCCCGTTCCACCACGACAACCAGGGCATGCTCTTCCGCATCATCAAGGCGGGTCGATTCGAGTTCGACTCGCCCTACTGGGATGACGTGTCTAGCGAGGCCAAGGACATGATCAGCAAGATGCTGGTGCTCAAACCGGCGGAGCGCTGGACGGCGCGCCAGTTGCTGCAGCATCCGTGGATCGTCGGCGACGCTGTCAAGGATGTGCAGCTGACGACGGCGCTGCAGGAGCTGCGCAAGTTCAACGCGCGCCGAAAGTTCCGCGCCGCTGTAAGCACCGTCAAGGCTACCATTTCTCTCACCAAGTCGCTCACACTTGGAAACAGCCCACGCGGCAGCAAAGACAGCGAAGGCAGCAGCGACAAGGATGACGAGACGCCGCCGCCGGCTGCCGCAAACGCCACGGAGGCGTCACCACCGCCGGCCCCGACGCCATCGCAGTAAGTAGATAGGTCCGCAACAGAATGCATCAAGAAGGACGACGACAGCCTGAAGAGACACGACATGCTGCACAGCCGGTGACATCCGGGATCATTGAGCTGCGCGCGAGAGAGGTTTGCGCGTGGGTTACTGTGGCCATAGAGGAACGGTGGGAGGGTGTCGTGAGACGTGTGATCCAGTGAGTGATGTCAAATGCAGGCAACTACAACAGGCTGAAGAATGTGAATGATGAGGTTGCATACATGTTTCAAGAGCATCAAGACCCAAGTCAGGTGGATTCGTGCCGTTGAGAGAGCCATGCCAAATCGGATATCTTGTCTGGATGCTTTATTTGGAGCAGGGCGGGGAGAATCGACTTCGAGAGAGGAGCGAAAGCACGAAGTGCCCAGGAATAGGTAGGTCTGGATCCAAGGACGAGTGGTGATAAGATCGGGGGCAGGAGCGTGTGACGGGGTCTTGCATTGAAGGTACCGAGACGGCGCAAATTGATGTGTTCAGCCTGTCTTTTGAGCTCGCGGACTTCTAACCAGCGTCTGGTTCCCGAGTTGTAGGCCTCTTGCTGAGTCCATTGCACCATTTTCCGGCTGCAGCACAAGTAACTCGACTCAACAAGTACAAGGAGCAGCGAAGTTCGCTCCACGCCACGATGCTTGCGATGTTTTCGGCACTCAAGGCGTCGCCTGCAGAGACTGGCCATGGGTCGGAGACGCCCGTGACTCCAACAGGGGATTTCGTCAAGAGCTCAAGTGGTTTTGGCATGGAGAAGGCGAAGCAGAGCGTCGTCGTCGCCGGGATGGACATTACCACATGGCAGGTGGTGGAGATCAACGTGCCGGCTGGACCATTGGGCATCTTGCTGGATGGCAGCTGTGCACAGGCGGCGCTGCTGGATGATTTCGCTCCTGTAGCGCGAGACGGCACGCCAGGCGCCGTTGAAGCAAGCGGCACGGTCCCACATGGCAGCGTGCTAGTCGGCATGGACAGCGTTGACTTCCTGTTGGAGCCGCGCAAGAACCTCGCAGATATCGGGACCATATTGCGCGAGTCTGCACACCTCAAGCGCCGTCTACGCTTCCGAGTCCCCCCTTTGGACCGCAAGAAGCTGAAGGCTTCTGAAGAAAGTGACACATCGATGCTGTTGCAAGGCCCCACAAGTAGCTCCACAGAGCTGGTGAGCAGCAACGACACCGACAAGGCCAAAGCGGCAGGCGAGCGGTCAAGCTGGACGTGGAGTGGCGTGCGCGCTTCGACCAAGCTGGCGGCTCCAGCATCTTGCGTGGCGTCTCCAGAGTCAGATCCGACGCCGTTGCCACCACCGATTCCAGAAGCCCCCGTGCCAGATGTGGCATCGCCGACCGTGCGTCCACTCGTAAAGCCAACGGGCAGAGCGCCGTCGTTCGTACGAGTCACGGGCATGGAGGATCGAACCCCAAGCTGTGGGCCCTTCGTGCCACGTGACTGCGATAAGGTCGTAGCAGTCGACGTACCTGCAGGGTCGCTCGGGCTGAACCTCGATGGTACCGTCTCTGACCGCGCTGTTGTCGTGGGGTTCGTTGCCCTACCCGACGGATCGCGGGGCACACTGGAACGGAACGGCAGTGTGGGGGCCGGCGCTGAGCTTGTCGAGATCAACGGAGAGGACGTCTCACAAGCACCGTTAGCATTCATTCGCGAGCGGCTGAGCGCTACCAGCGGCACGCAGCGCCGACTGAGCTTCCGCCTACCGCAGCCACCCAAGTCGGCTGCCTCTCTGAAGCTGCAGTCCGCGACTCGGGCTATCTCGGCTGCCAGCAAGATGCGAGTGAACCATGAATCCTCGGGACCCGTGTTCTTGGAGGACGCGGACCTGCGGCGTCGCCTGGAGCTGAAATTGATCATGAGCTTCGATCGCAAGGAACTCAAGTTCAAGGAGTGCTGGTTTGTGGTGAACACTGCGTGGATGAACCGTTGGGTGCTTTTCGTGGGGAAAGGAGGACCCGAACCTGGCCCAATCTCGAACGACGAGCTACTGCAGCCCGGCTGGGAGGCGCACCTGTCGGATGACACCCCCGGCTGCGCTGACGTCGTGCGCTCGGGTCTCCAGCTCGCTAAAGACTATCGCTGTGTGGCCCCTCTGGTCTGGAGTCTGTTGGTAGCTCTGCATGGCTCTGGCGAGGCCCCCACGCTCGCTAGATATGCACTGGACATCGAATCGGAAGCGGCGAGCCAGCTCGAGATCAACCAGGTGCTCCATGAGGCGACACCACAAGCTGTCGGACTCGCCGCCAAGCTTCGCGAAAAGTGCCAGGTGCTGCAGACACCAAGCCAATGAGAGATGAGCTGAGGTAAACCCTATCTCTATGATATGAACCGCATTGATTCTGTTGAAGAAGGTCGGTCAGTGGTGAGATTTCTTCGCGTCCTTTGTGGCGGGGCTGTCCTGTACAATGCACCTCTGGAGCTAACGATGTGCCTCTGGACCAGCATTTCGGCCCGCGTCTCCTGCTGCTTCTTTCCCTCGGCGATGGCGGCTCCGTGAGTGTGGCGTAGGGACTCGCGTACTCGACGTGGCGCCGGGTACACAGCCCCAACGCGAGCTCAACCACCAGCCGAGCGCTCCATCCCACGCGCGTCACGACTCGCTGCACTGCTAGTGTATCTGTGTGCAGATAACAGTCACCGATGCGCGTTATGTGCACCCTTCCAGAGCAGACACGAGGAAAAGCCCTCGTCACCATCCATGACGAGCACCAGCGCACAGACGGAGGCAACAACCAACACCAAGAGGATGGCGGCAAGAGCGAAATACTTGGGGAGGTGCAATTGGTGCATAGCACTTGGTGTAAGTGCGTCCAGCAGGAGCAACCAATGGAACCAGATCTGCCAGGAAAGGACTGCGAGGCTCGATGCAATACGCCAGCGGAGCAAATCCAGCAGACACACGGGCAGTGTGGTGCCTTGCAGTATGAAGAACTCCACGTCAAAGTTCCAGACCAGCAGGCGTAGCAGATCTCGCTATGTGAGCGCAACTGTTGCTGATGTGAAGAGCAGCATGCAGGCTGCTTCGATGATCCCAACAACCAAGGAAAGGCGTTCGTTCGCTTTCTGGCGATCATGCTGGAGCAGCAGCACCCAGAGAAACTGGTGCGGCGGGTCCGATAGCCCACTACTGTAGAGCGCTGATCTCAATCAACGTGATGTTTTGAATTGCTCCGGCAGGCAACACCACAGCACCCTGAGTGATGACGTCCGACGCTGCGTCAGCTCTAGCTGTCCGGCGCTTCGCAACCTGGAAACAAATGTCCGCCTACCGGGGCCCAGTTTGGTGCGTGCTGAAGAGAGCTGGCGGAGGTGGATGGGATTTCTTCTCGTTCTGCATGGTGGTGATATCCGGTTGCGCATGTTCCTCTGGAACTAACGCGGAACGTGTGGGCCAACATCGCGGCCACCGTCTCCTGCCACTTCTCTCCTGCTGCGGCTGCGGCTCGGAGAATGTGGCATAGGGACTCGCGTACTCGATGTAGCGTCGGATATACAGCAGTTGATCTGGGTTCCCCACCGTGAGTTCAATCACCAGTCGCGCGCTCCAGCCCACGATCGTCGCGATGCGTTGCACAGCAAGTGTGCTCGTGTGCAGATCGAAGTTTCCTATACGTGCCACGCGCACGCTCCAAAGCAGGCGTGAGGAAAAGAGCGCGCCGCCTTCAATTTGGAGCCCCAAAGCACAGACGGATGCAATCACCAGCACCAAGAGGATGGCAGGAAGAGCGAACAGTTTACGGAGACGCAGTCGATGCGTGACACTCGGGGTGAGCGCGTCCAGCACGAGAAGCCAGTGGAACCAGAGCCACCAGGATATGACGGCGAGGCTCGAAGTGGGACGCCAGCGGAGCAAATCCAGCAGACACAGGGCCAGTGCGGTGCCTTGCACTGCGGAGAACACCACGTCAAAGTTCCAGACCAGCAGGCGTAACAAGTCTCGCTGTGAGAGCGCAACTGTTGCTGACGTGAAGATCAGCGAGCACGTGACTGCCACGATCCCTACGATCATTGACAGGTGCTCGTTGGCTTCCTGTTGATGCGGCTGGAGCAGCAGGACCCAAGCAATGCCTGTCGTGGCAAGTCCGACAGCTCCAGTGGAATACAACGCTGCGATCCACCAACACGATGTGCTGAGCCGCTCCAGCAGCCTACTGTGTACCACAGTGCGCCGGGCATCCACGACAAACGTTTCGTCGTTCGAGAGTCGAAAGTGCTGAATTTGCGGTGGTCTGGCGACGTTGGGTGGCCTTGCACCTCCGATTTCTTCAGGTATGTTGGTCATGAGGGGAGAGGTGTTCTCCTTGTGTATGGAGAGGCGTGATTGCGTGCCGACAGGGTCCAATCGTAGTCGCGCCTGCAACACAACACACGGGATCGTGTGACGAATATTGGGAGCGACACGACTCTCTTGCTGGCTGGGATTCGTCCCCATACGGCGGTGCCTGGCGTAAGCCTTCTTGACCATGAACACCGAATGTGTTGAGGCCGTGAAGATGACGACCAGGCGCGAATGGAAGCGAAGCCGACCGAGCTCCAGTGTAGGGTAGCTCGCGTCGGTCACGAGCTGGTAGGCGCAGCACACGGTTATCCCCAGCATGAGTGGCCCGCCGAGCACAATCGCCTTTATTGTGGTCGGATACGTGCGGTAGTTGGCGTCGATGGCGACAGCGACCTGAGCTGTGAAACCGACACTCAGACACATGCCTGCGCGCACGTCGCCAAAGATCAGGCCCAGCCCGAGCCAATTGAGTGTGTTGAGTACCGAGATGAACCAGAACTCGTAGTTGCGGAGCAACAACGCCAGCACATCCAGCGACAGGAAGACCACTCCGAACAGCAGCGGCACCAGGGAGGTTACCAGCATGAGCGGAACCCACGGTCGCATGATCGCTGCGGACACGCTTAGTAGACCAACGAAGCATAACATGCTGACACGGAAGGTGAAGATCAGGCCCGGTGTCATTGCAGGCATGATGGCCTCAAGCTTGGTGTGTGCTGTCGAAGAGAGAAGTGTCGACGCTGTCGTCCTGGAGAGGTCCACTGTCGGGAGCGGCTGTGCCGGTCGCAGTTCGTAGAGCCACTGCTCCTCGCCGACGATGCCATCGCTGTCCGATGTGTGGGCTGTCTCGTGCTTGGATTGTATTGCAATGGAGCTCGGCTTGACCGGCCTCCCGAGGACGGGCTCAGCATGGCGCGGTTCGCTGTCGACTGGGAGCGGCTGGATGCGCATCTCCGAACTCAGCGGCGCTTGTTGAACACGAAATGGCAGTCTTCGCGAAGACTGAGCCGAATATAGCAGATTGAGTGATCCACGCGGCAGGGTCTTTCGACGCGAAAGTTGAGCGCCAAAAGCACTCGCCAATCTATGAAAAGCCCGGCGGTAACCACCGCAGGAGTGGTTGGAACGTGTTTGACCCACTCGGGTTGCACGAGTTGAGGGAATGGAGGACGATGCAATGATGCCCGTTGTGCCACATTTTTGCTGGCTCCGGTCGACGACGAGGGGGAACAAGTGCGCTCAATGGACAACCTGCTGGCTTGGGATCTTCAAATACACAGCATCCAATTAGTGCTGTTGGTGATGGAAGTGGGACTTCTCGTCCTATGTGACGAGGACGTCCTGCTGCGCATGTTCCTCTGGAACTAACGCGGAACGTGTGGGCCAACATCGCGGCCACCGTCTCCTGCTACTTCTCTCCTGCTGCGGCTGCGGCTCGGAGAATGTGGCATAGGGACTCGCGTACTCGACGTGACGCCGGATATACAGCAGTTGGTCCGGGTTCCCTATCGCGAGCTCAATCACCAGTCGCGCGCTCCAGCCCACGATTGTCAGCACGCGCTGTGCTGCAAGTGTATCTGTGTGCAAACGAAAGTCGCCGATACGCGCGACGTGCACATCCCATAGCAGCCGTGAGGAAAAGATCACGTCGCCCTCCATGACGAGCGCCACCGCACAGACGGAGGCAACCGCCAGTACCACGAGAATGACGGGGAGACCGAAATACTTGCGGAGGCGTAGCTGTCGTGCGGCACTCGGGGTGAGCGCGTCCAGCACGAGAAGCCAGTGGAACCAGAGCCACCAGGATATGACGGCGAGGCTCGAAGTGGGACGCCAGCGGAGCAAATCCAGCAGACACACGGACAGTGCGGTGCCTTGCACTGCGGAGAACACCACGTCAAAGTTCCAGACCAGCAGGCGTAACAAGTCTCGCTGTGAGAGCGCAACTGTTGCTGACGTGAAGATCAGCGTGCACGCAGCTGCCACGATCCCCATACCCAGTGTGAGTTGTTCATTCGCTTCCTGCGGATTTTGTTGGAGCAGCAGTACCCAGACAGCGCCTGTCGTGGCAAGTCCAACAATTCCAGTCCAATATAGCACTGCGATCCACCAGCACGATGTGCTGAGCCGTTCCAGCAGTCTACTGGCTACCACAGTGCGCCGGGCATCCACGACAACTGCTTCGTCATTCGAGAGCTGCAGCTGTTGCATTTGCGGTGCTCTGGTGGCGTCAAGTGTGGGCCTACTAGGCCTCGATACTTGTGGTAGGCTGGGCGTGAGGGGTGAACTCGCTGACGGGTCCTCGTTGTTTGTGGAGTGGGGTATCTGACTGCCAAAGGGGTTCAACCGAAGTCGTGCTTGCAACACAACGCACGGGATCCGGTGTCGGCAGTTGGAAGTTCTGGCGCTATCATCTTCGTTGGTTGGGTGGACGTCCATTCGGTGGTGCTTCAAATAGGCCTTCTTGACCATGAACACCGAAAGGGTCGAGGCCGTGAAGATGACAGTCTGGTGCGAATGCAGCACCAGTCCTCCAAACTTTAGTGATGGGTTCTTCGAGTCGGCTACTAGTTGGTACGCGCAGCACACGACAAGCACCAGCATGGACGGCCCATTCAAAACGACGGTCTTGACCGCGGCCGGGTATGTGCGATAGTTGGCGTCGATCGCAACGATGGTCTGGGAGCTGAACCAGAGACTCAAACACGAAGCCGCGCGTAAGTCGCCCAAGACCAGGGCCATTCCGACCCAATTAAGTGTGTTGAGTGCCGAGATGAACCAGAACTCGTAGTAGTGAAGCAGCAGGGCCAACATATCGAGCGAGAAGAAAATTATCGAGCCCACCAGAGTCAGGAAGGAGGCCACCACGACCACCGGTATCCAGGGTGACACGGCTGTCGCGGGCGTGAAGAGCAGGGAGGCGAATGATAGTAAACACATGCGGAAGAGCATGAGCAGGAACGGGTTCGCGGCGTGCATCGTGCACACAAGTCGATCGTGTACGTTCGATGACAGAAGAACCGACGCCAGTGTCCTGGAGAGGTCCACTGCTGGGAGCGGCCGTGCCAATTGCAGCTCATAAAGCCACTGCGTCTCGCCATCATCGCCGTCGTTGTCACGTGCATCGGTCTCCTCGTGCTTGGGCCGCACTGCGATGGTGCTAGGCCCCACTGCAACTCTAGTAATTGAAACTGGTTCGGGGCGGCGCGGTTCGCCGTCGACTGGGAGCGGCAGGATGCGCATTCTCGAGCGCTAGTCGCCAGCAATGCACGTGTGTGCTGGTAATGAACTGCATCCTGCTCGAAGGTAAATTGGATGAAGCTGATTCCGTTGAAAGGCTATCGAATGGTCTTTCAGCGTGGTGGAAGACAGGCAACCAAAATAGTCGGGAAGTTAGCGATCATGGCGACTGGAAGGTTCTCTGCTCATGCGGCTGCCGAAATAGCTCTTCAGCTGGGTCGACAGGGCCACGCACGTGACAGAAATGCCAACCGGGAGACCTCTCATGGAAACTCCCAAATTGAGGTTGCATCTTCCATTTTTTAAATACTCACCCACCACCTCGGTACATGCGTTACCTCTCGCGGCAGCGCCCCAGTGACACCTCAAGCGTCACACCACAGACACTGAAGAATCTTACCTCCTCCATCCCATACGGGCGAGGCTCTCCGCGTCGTGCCCCTCAAGCCCATGGCCCAAAGCTAAATGAGCAGCTCTTCGTCCCCCACTCACCTGTATCGAGTATGAGAGGAAAAAGCAAGAGTAGGGCTGGCGTCATTGCTGACATAATGACCACGAGTTTGTCGTGCACCCTCGAAGATGAAAACGGTTGAGCCAGGTGCAGTGTCCTCAATGGCGTCGCTGCCAAGTGGCAAAACCGTGACATGCTTAGCAACGGGACTCGGCTTCACGCCGTCCGTTGTGGCCTTGGAGTGTCTGGACGCGCATCTCTAACCGAATGCTGCTCGCCAAGGCAATAACCCGTGTTGAGAACAAAGCGCAGTCCTCGCGTACAATATGCTATGAGAATAGCACTGGAATAAGAGCAGCGAAAACTCCCCATGTCTGCGCCGCAAAGTGATTGGTGCCCGACAAGGTGAGGAATAGAGAAACTGAATGCTTGTGTGATACAACGGTGTCAGTTGCACCGCGCTCTGAGTGACAACGCTCGGAATGTTCAATGGAGAATCTGCTGACGCGACGTGAATCGATTGTCTACAACTCCAGTCTCACATGGCGGGGATATCTCCTTCCGTATGCACCTCTGGAATTAACGATGTGCTTCTGGGCCGGCGTCGCAGCCCGCATCTCCGGTTGTTTATTTCCTCTATCATTGACTACTCCGAAAACGTGGCGTAGGGACTCGCGTACTCGACGTGGCATCGAATATACAGCAGTTGGTTCGGATTCCCCGTCACAAGCTCAATCACCAGCCGTGTGCTCCAGCCCACGATCGTCACGACACGCTGCACGGCAAGCGAGTCCGTGTACAGATTGAAATCTCCGATATTCGTCACGCGCATGCTCCACAGCAGGCGTGTGGAAAATAGTGCGTCGTCATTCATGAGGAGCCCCAAGGCGCAAACGGAAGCAATCGACAGCACCACGAGGATGACGGGAAGCGCGAAGTACTTGCGCAAGCGTAATCGGTGCGTGACGCTCGGGGTGAGCGCGTCCAGCACAAGGAGCCAGTGGAACCAGAGCCACCAGCAGATGACAGCGAGGCTCGAAGCAATACGCCAGCGGAGCAGATCTAGCAGACACACGGCCAATGTGGTGATTTGTACGGTGGAGAACACCACGTCGAAGCTCCAGACCAGCAGACGTAGCAGATCTCGCTGTGCGAGCGCAACTGTTGCTAACGTAAACAGAAGTGAGCACGAGGCTGCGATGGCACCAATGATCATTGAGCGTGGTTCATTCGCGTGTTGTCGATGTTGTTGGAGCAGCATCACCCAAGCCGCAAGTGTCGTGGCGAGGCCGACGGCTCCGGTCCCGTAGAGTGCTACTTGCCACCACCGCGATGTTTTGAGCTTCTCCAGCAACCTACCGCGTATCAAAGTGCACTTGGAGTCCACGACAAACGCTTTGCTGTTCGACAACCGCAACTGCTGGATCTGCGGTGCGCTGGCGACGTTGAGGGAGGCAGTAGCCCCAACGTTTGCTGGTATGTCAGACGAGAGAGGAGATGCGGTGAGTCGACGTCTAGATTGCCGTCTCTGGTTGCTGGTGGGGACTAAACGAAGCCGCGCCTGCAACACAACGCACGGGATCGTATGTCGAGCACTTGGGGCGTCTATAGGACTATCTCCGCGGTGGGGGCGGACCCCCATGCGGCGGTGCTTGAAGTAGCCCTTCTTGATCATGAACACCGCAAGGGTCGAGGACATGAACATGACGATCTGGCGCGACTGCAGCACCAGCCCACCGAGCGCTAGCGATGGGTACTTGGAATCGGCCACGAGTCCGTAGGTGGAGCACACGGTGAGCGCTAGCATGGCAGGCCCAGCAACCATGATTGCTTTCGTCGCGGAGGGATATGCGCGGTAGTTGGCGTCGATGACGACGAAGAGCTGGACGTTGAAGCATAGCCCCACACATGTGATTGCGCGCACGTTGCCGAAGATTAGACCCACCCCGAGCCAATTGAGCACGTTGAGTGCCGAGACGAACCAGAATTCGTAGTTGTGGAGCAGCTGAACCAGCACGTCGCTGGATAGGAAGCCCGCAACGAATGGCAGCGGCAGCAGGGAGGCTACGAAAATGGGCGAGACCCACGGCTTCAAAGTCGCTGCGGTGACGACTAGCAGACCGACGAAGCCAAATAGACTCGCGCCAAAAATCGAGACCATGACCGGCATCACGACAGGCATGGCGGTCTCGAGTCTGTCGTGCGTTCTTGAAGAAAGAAGCGCCGATGCTGGCGTCCTGGAGAGGTCCAGTGTCGGGAGCGACTGTGCCAGTCGCAGTTCGTAGAGTGACTGCTCCTCGCCGCCAATGACATCGCTGTCAGTTGTGTGACCCGCTTCACGTTTGGACTGCACGGCAATGGGGCCCGGCTTCGCTGACAGCCCGACGACGGGCTCGGCTTGGCGTGGTTCACTATGGAGTGGCTGGATGCGCATCTCCAAACCCAGCGGCCTGAATATGCTGACGCGTTGAGAATGAATGAGAGGGGACGCACAGGCAAGATGTGAGCTGAATATTGCAGAGGGGATGGATGCTGGATGGAGCCTGGCCTTTCCGCTCGTCAGTCTATGAAAAGCCCAACCGATAACCGCCGCCACTCGATTGGTGTGCTCGACGAGTTGCGGGAATTGAGGCGGCCTTGACGCTTGTGCGAAGTATCGGTGCGATTTACTTCGTGATCTCGCTGGCTCGGATTGACGACGCAGAGGCGCTGGAGAGCTTAATACACAGTCTGTAGCGTGACGTGGATCGCTCACAAATACAGCATCAGATTGGGGGGGTCGAATTCTACGTGGTGGGGATGTCTTGTTGAGTGGGTGCCTCTGGAACTAACGCGATACCTGTGGACCAGCAACACGGCCACCGCCTCCTCCTGCTTCTGTTCCGTTGTATCGGCGACTCCGGGAATGTGGGGTAGGGGCTGGCGTACTCGACGTGGCGTCGGATATACAGCAATCGGTCCGGACTCCCCATCACGAGCTCAATCAGTAGCCGCGTGCTCCAGCCCACGATCGTCACGACGCGCTGCACGGCGAATGTGTCGGTGTACAGATCGAAGTCACCGAGGCTGGCAAAGTCAAGACGCCAGAGCAGGCGCGAGGAAAAGACCGCAGGATCATCCATGACGAGATCCAAGGCACAAACGGAAGCAATCGACAGCACCACGAGGATGACGGGAAGCGCGAAGTACTTGCGCAAGCGTAATCGGTGCGTGACGCTCGGGGTGAGCGCGTCCAGCACAAGGAGCCAGTGGAACCAGAGCCACCAGCAGATGACAGCGAGGCTCGAAGCAATACGCCAGCGGAGCAGATCTAGCAGACACACGGCCAATGTGGTGATTTGTACGGTGGAGAACACCACGTCGAAGCTCCAGACCAGCAGACGTAGCAGATCTCGCTGTGCGAGCGCAACTGTTGCTAACGTAAACAGAAGTGAGCACGAGGCTGCGATGGCACCAATGATCATTGAGCGTGGTTCATTCGCGTGTTGTCGATGTTGTTGGAGCAGCATCACCCAAGCCGCAAGTGTCGTGGCGAGGCCGACGGCTCCGGTCCCGTAGAGTGCTGCTTGCCACCACCGCGATGTTTTGAGCTTCTCCAGCAACCTACCGCGTATCAAAGTGCACTTGGAGTCCACGACAAACGCTTTGCTGTTCGACAACCGCAACTGCTGGATCTGCGGTGCGCTGGAGACGTTGAGGGAGGCAGTAGCCCCAACGTTTGCTGGTATGTCAGACGAGAGAGGAGATGCGGCGAGTCGACGTCTAGATTGCCGTCTCTGGTTGCTGGTGGGGACTAAACGAAGCCGCGCCTGCAACACAACGCACGGGATCGTATGTCGAGTGCTGGGAACGTCGACGCGACTCTGTCGGCGTCTGAGATAGACGCCCATTCGGTGGTGCTTGGAGTAAGCCTTCTTCACCATGAATACCGCAAGGGTCGAGGACGTGAAGATGACGATCTGCCGCGGCTGCACCGCCAACCCTCCGAGCGCTAGCGATGGGTACTTGGTGTCAGCCACGAGTCGGTAGGCGCAGCACACGGTGAGCGCCAGCATGGAAGGTCCAACCATCACAATTGTTTTCGCCACGATGGGGTACGTGCGGTAGTTGGAGTCGATGGCGATGACGGTCTGCGAGCCGACCCATAGTCCCCCGCACACGACTGCACGTACATCTCCGAAGATCAAACCCAGTCCGAACCAATTGAGCGTGTTGAGCGCAGAGATGAACCAGAACTCGTAGATGTGGACCAGCTGAGCCAGCACATCGCTGGATAGGAAGGCCATAATGGCCATCAGCGGCAGCACGGAAGTTAACAAGATGGGTACGACCCATGGCGTCATGGTCGCCGCGGGCAGGACCAGCAGACAGACGAAGCCTGTTGAACTCACACGGGAGATCCAGTCCAGAACCTGCATAATGGTAGGCATAGCTGCCACGAGCTTGTCGTGCGCCCTCGATGAGAGAAGCGTTGAAGCTGGTGTTCTGGAGAGGTCCACTGTCAGAAGCGGTTGGGCCAGTCGCAGCTCGTAGAGCGACTGCCCCTCGTCGACAATTGCATCGCTGTCAGGTGCGCATCCCGTCTCGCTCTTGCGCGGGACTACAACGGAGCTCGGCTTCCTTGCTGGCTCGAAGACGGGCTCGACTTGCCGCAGTTCGCTGTGGCCTTCGAGTGGCTCGACGCGCATCTCGAAATGCAGAGCCCAAAATATGTAGTGGCTGTTGAGAACGACCAGCACGAAAAGGACGTGCTGAACACGGCAGGGGCTGCTGATACACGCGCCTGGGTATTTTAACGCGGAAGACACAACCAAAACACCCGCCATTCTATGAAAAGAACACCTAATAACCGCCGTGCAGTGATTGGAAACGCTGCTGCCAAATCCTCGTGACTCTACCATACCGTTGCGAAGCCAGCTGAGCGTGTGTCGTCAAGCGATGGACAGAGCAAGATTGCAGATCAGGAACATTCTTCTCAGACTACATGGTGGATGGGCCCAGTTGTTCTCGTGCCAGCGCACTTGAAATGGATGTTTTGGCCCTGGAGCACCGCCATCTTCCCTGCTTTCGCGCATCTGTTGACGACGCGTCCATGAACGTGGCGTAGGGGCTCGCGTACTCGATGTGCCGCCGGATGTAGAGCAGTTGGTTCTGGTCACTCACCGCGAGCTCAATCACCAATCGCGCGCTCCAGCCCACGATCGTCACAACGCGTTGCACGGCAAGCGTGTCGGTGTGCAGATGGAAATCACCGATGTTCGTGACATGCACTTCCCAGAGCAGACGCGAAGCGAAGACGATGCTGCTACCCGTGGAGATCTCCAAGGCACAAGCAGCAGCAATCACCAGTACTAAGAGGACGGCGGGAAGAGCGAAATACTTGCGGAGGTAGAAGTAGGATGTGGCAGTGGGGGTGAGCGCGTCCAGCACGAGATGCCAGTGGAACCAGAGCCACCAGCTGAAGACAGCGAGGCTCGGTGCGACTCGCCAGCGAAGAAGGTCAAGCAGACACACAGCCAGTGCGGTGCCTTGCGCTATGGAGAACGCCACGTCAAAGTTCCAGGCCAGCAGGCGTAACAGGTCTCGCTGTGTGAACGCAACGGTTGCTGACGTGAAGAGCAGCGAGCAGGTGGCTGCAATGATCCCCAGAACCAACGCGAACTGTTTGTTGGTCTCCTGTCGATGGTGTTGGAGCAGAAGTGCCCAGACAGTAGCTGTTGCGGCTAGACCAACAGCTCCGGTCCCATACAACGCTGACCTCAGCCGACACGAAGCTTCGAAGTTCTTAAGCAGTTTTCTGGGCAGCAATGTTCGTCGGGCATCGACGGTGAACGCTTGGTCGTTGGAGAGCCGCAATTGCAGGATGTGTAGTGGCTTAGTAGCTGATAGTCCAGGTGTTTGGGCCACTTCTGATGCGTCAGGACCGACAGCTGAGGCGTTCTCCTGACACTTGAACTGACAAGACGTCGAGAATCTCGACGTGCCAGTTCGATTCGAGGTTCCAACAGGGTTCAGTCTCAATCGAGCCTGCAGCACGACGCACGGGATTGTATGTCGAGCGGTGGTGGCGTCACCACTAGCTTCTCCATCACGGACTTGAGCGTGATGGCGCCGGTGCTTGAGGAAGGCCTTCTTGAGCATGAAGACCGAGAGCGTGGAGGCCGTGAAGACCACGATCTGACGCGAATGCACCGTTAGTTTGCCCAGCTCCAACGATGGGGATCTGGCGTCGGCAACCAGGCCATAGACGTTACTGGCTACGAGCATGAGCATGAACGGCCCGCTCAAAACCATGGACTTAACGGCGGCCGGGAACGTGCGGTAGTTGGCGTCGATGACTGCCACGCTCTGTGCATTGAGCCAGAGACTCACGCACGTCACCATGCGCACATCTCCGAAGATCTGACCCAGGCTCGCCCAATTCAGCAGACTGAGCGCCGAGATGAACCAGTACTCGTAGTGGCGGTGCAGTAGCTCCAGCAGCTCGAGCGATAAGAACGGCATGAAGAAGAGCGGCGACAGCACGGACGTCGCAAAGATGAGCGGCACCCAGGGCTTCATGGTCGCGGCGGACACGAAGAGCAGCGTGGCGAATGACAGCATACTCGTGCGCAAGAGCAGCACCAGCAACGGACAGATGGAGGGCATGGCACGTTCGAGCCAGTCGTGCGCTTTCGAAGGCAGCAGCGTCGACGCTGGCGTCCTGGATAGGTCCACGATCGGGAGCGGTCGGGTCAGCTGCAACTCGTAGAGCCACTGCATCTCGCTGTCGGTGTCATCTTTCTCAGTCGGCTCGGATTTCTTGGGCTGTACTGCGGAAGGCCTCGACCCCGGATCAGTACCGCCGGTGGGTTCTGCTTGACGCGGTTCGCTGTCGATTGGGGTCGGCAGGATGCGCATCCTCGTGTTGAAAACGAAGCCAATGTGTCTGGAAGGCCAGCAAAGCGCTCCCGTCTGTCTGCTTGGGAGACGGATGACAAAAATACCCGCCGTCGTCAGATAACGGCCGCTCAGTGACAGAAAGGGACCCCACCACGGTGCAGGTTCCGTTGGATGGCCCATTGCCTGCGTTGGCACTTGGAATTCTTGTCAACGGACCTGCCGGAACTCGCGGGCTTGCCGAGATCGCAGGTTGCCAACGTCCTTGTTATCTTACGTGGCGGGTAAATCAAGCTGCTCTGGAGCGTCGACTCTCGTTGCTGTAGCTTTGGACCTGCAGTTCCACCACCTCCGACGTTGATCCTCTGGTGGCGATGAGTCCATGAATGTCGCGTATGGACTCGCGTACTCGATCCGCCGTCGGATATACAGCAGTTGACTATGGTCGCCGACTGCGAGCTCAAACACCAGGCGCATATTCCAACCCACGATCGTCGTGATGCGTTGCATTGCCAGTGTGTCTGTATGCAGCTCAAAGCCGCCGATGCTCGCCATGTCCACACTCCAGAGAAGACGCGACGAAAACACCAGACTGCCACCCAGAGAGATCTCCACTATGCAGGCGATGGCAACCGACAACACCACCAGGTCGGCGACAAGTGCGAAGTACTTGCGGATCTGGAATCGGCGTGTGACACTTGGTGTAAGCGCATCCAGGACGAGAAGCCAATGGAACCAAAGCCACCAGCAGATGACTGCGAGGCTCGATGCAGTTCGCCAACTGAGCAGATCAAGGAGACATGCAGCCAGTGCGGTGCCTTGTAGGGTGGAGAACACCGCGTCAAAGTTCCAGGCCAGCAGGCGTAGCAGATCTCGCTGCGTAAGTGCAACAGTGGCAGACGTGAACAGCAACGAGCACACAGCTGCGACGATTCCTACAACTGTTGAAAGCCGTTCGTTGTCTCCACGAGGTTGGAACAATAACACCCAGGCAGTGGCTGTTCCGACGAGACCAACAGCTCCAGTCCCATACAACGCTGCTCGGAGCCGAGGCGATGCTTCGACATGCTCCAGCAGCCTACCGCGTATCACGGTGCGCCGGGCGTCAACGACTGGTGTCTGTTTGTTCGAGAGCCGCAGCCGCTGGCTCTGCAGGGCACTGGCGATATCGGACGTTCCAGCAGCCTGAGCTGCTGTTGATGCGTCGGGCACGGCGGCCGAGACGTTTTCTGGCTTCTTGTCGTGGCTTGTCGGATTGACGACAGCATTCAGTCGCAGTCGGGCCTGCAACACAACGCACGAGATCGTGTGGCGGTAGGTGATCGTGTCGTCATCGACGTCTTCGCCACGGACCTGGGCGTGGTGCCGCCGGTGCTTGAGGATGGCCTTCTTGAGCATGAACACCGAGAGTGTGGAAGCCGTGAAGATGGTGATCTGGCGCCATGGGATCGTCAAGTCACCGAGCTTCAATATGGGCGATTTGGCGTCTATCACAAGGCCGTAGACGCAGCACACGACCAGCGCCAACATTGAAGGCCCGGACATGACGATGGACTTCACAGCAGCCGGGTACGTGCGGTAGTTGGCGTCGATGACGATGACGCTCTGTGATGCGAACCACATGCTCGTACACGAAATGGCGCGAGCGTCACCAAAGATCAACGCCAGACCCAGCCAGCTGAGCAGACTCAGCGTCGAGATGAACCAGAACTCGTAGCTGCGGTGCAGCAGCGCCAAGACATCCAGCGATATGAAGGCCATGAAAATCAGTGGTGTGAGCATGGAAGTCACGACGATGAGTGGCACCCAAGGCGTCACATTCGTCGCAGGCAAGAGCAACAGCGCACCGAATGACAGCATACTCAAGCGGAAGAGCAGGGCCAGGATCGGCACGACTGAAGGCATGACGCGCACGAGTTGGTCGTGCATTCCGGGTGAGAGCAGCGTTGATATTGGTGTCCTGGAGAGGTTCACTATTGGAAGCGACCGAGCCAATTCCAGCTCGTAGAGCCATTGCAACTCGCTGACAACGGCCTCTCTGTCGATTGCATCCTTGCCAGACGCCTCCGCCTCGGGCTGCACTGCGATGATGCTCGGTCTCGCTGCTGCAACAGCGACGACAGGCTCCGCTTGGCGCAAATCACTGGCCATCGGGAACGGCAGGACGCGCATCTTCGTCGACATGGCGGTCGCCTCGTTATCGGCAAGTGCGAATACCCCGCGGACTGTCGTTTCGGCCTGAAAATAGCCAGGAACTTCTCTTGCATCGATACCATTTTGGTGCGAACGTTAGCGAATGTCGTTTTGGGCTTAATCACGTCAGACTCCGGGAGAGGTACCGCTATGAAAATATTATCCACATTGCATGTACCTGAATCCTGCTACATATACTTGAGCATAACCTATCTTGAGCATGCTGCATCTGCTGGACCTGCGGTACTGGTGGCTCTGGTGCCATTGACTCCTCATGTTGGACGCTCTGACACCAAGCGCCACGCATCGATGGTGGTCACCGTATCCAGCTGCTTCTCTCCTTCGGCGACGGCGACTCTCAGAACGTGGCGTATGGACTCACGTAGTTGATGTGCCGCCGGATATACACCAGTTGGTTCTGGTCTCCCATCGCGAAATCAAGCACGAGCCGTGAGCTCCAGCCCACGATCGTCACGACGCGTTGCACGGCAAGTGTGTCTGTGTGCAGATCGAAGTCGCCGAAACTTGTTATGCGCAGACTCCAGAGCAAGCGCGGGGAAAAGATCGTGCTGCTACCCACGAGTAGCTCCATCGCACAGGCGGAGGCAACCAACAACACTAGGAGGGTGGCGGGGAGAGCGAAACACTTGCGGATGATCAGTTGGTGTGTGACACTTGGAGTAAGCGCGTCCAGCACGAGCAGCCAGTGGAACCAGAGCCACCAGGAAACGACTGCGAGACTCGATGCGGCACGCCAGCGGAGTAGATCCAGCAGACACATGGCCAGCGCGGTGGCTTGTAGGGTGGAGAACACCACATCAAAGTTCCAGGCAAGCAGGCGTAGCAGATCGCGTTGTGCGAGCGCAACGGTCGCTGACGTGAAGAGAAGTGAGCACGAGACTGCGATGACCGCAATACCCAGTGTCAGTTGTTCATTCGCTTCCTGCGGATCTCGTTGAAGCAGTAGTATCCAGAGACCGGCTGTCGCGCCAAGGCCGAGAGCTCCAAATGAGCAGAGCGCGGTGATCATCTGATAATATGAGTTCACAAGCTCAAGCAGTCGGCGTACCACGGTGCGCCGGGCGTCTACGACAAACGCTTTGTCGTTCGAGAGCCGCAACTGCTGGATTTGCGGTGCGCTGGTGACGCCAGGAGGGGGTGTAGCCCCAGTTGCTTCTAGTATATTGGCCACACGGGGAGAGGCGCTGTCTTGATTGGCGGTGAGGCGTGGCTGGATGGCGACAGGGTCCAGTCGAAGTCGCGCCTGCAACACAACGCACGGGATTATGTGTCGACGATGGGGAGTGTCGACTCCACTCTCTCCGGTGTCGGGCCGGACACCCATTCGGCGGTACTTGAAGTAGGCTTTCTTGACAATGAACAAGGCAAGAGTCGAGGACGTGAAGATGACGATCTGGCGCGAATGAAACACCAACCCACCGAGCTCCAGTGTGGGATAGCTCGAGTCGGCCACGAGTCGGTAGGCGCAGCACACGGTAAGTATCAGCATGGCGGGTCCAGCCATCACGACTCCTTTGGCCATGATGGGATACATGCGATAGTTGGCGTCGATGGCGACGACGCTCTGCGCATTGAAACAGACCCCCACACAGACGATTGCGCGCACGTCGCCGAAGATCAGAGCCAACCCGACCCAGTTGAGCGTGTTGAGCGCCGAGATGAACCAGAACTCGTAACTGTGGAACAGCAGAGCCAACACATCCAGCGAAAGGAAGGCGGTGACGGCCGCCACCTTCGGGAGGGTAATTATGAAGATGAGAGGGACCCACGGCCTCATGGCTGCCGCGGACACGACTAGTAGGCCAATAAAGCATAGCGCTGCCACGCAGAAGATGAAAACCAGGACCGGCGCAATAGCAGGCATGGCGGCCTCGAGTCTGTCGTACGCCCTCGAAGAAAGCAGCGTCGATGCTGCCGTTCTGGCGAGGTCCACTGTCGGGAGCGGCTGTGCCGGTCGCAGTTTGTAGAGCCATTGCTGCTCGC